>JASDQU010014755.1:236376-281592 GCA_032191745.1 Picea mariana | reverse complement strand
ACAGGTGTTTCGGGTAAAACAGTCATAACTTTTTCATACAGACTCCAAATGCAGTGGGACCAATTCCATTGGAAAGATTACGGACTGTAGTGTCTTTTGTACAAGTTTCAGAATCAGATGTTAAATATTGAGCGTGGGGCATGCTGTACAAGTCGGGTCTTCTGAACAAACCAGAATTGAATAAAGTTTTATTATTTCTCATATATTCTTGGGTGGAAGGAAGGGGCAAGGATAGAGAGTTCATATATCTCTTTATATTGGAGGATTGTATATTCCTCTTGGAGTTTTATCCCTCCCTTTACATTTGGAAGCTGTAGCTACCTTTGGAAGTCATTACTTCCCTTGAACAAAAACTATTGATTATTTCTCATATATTGTGCATGGTGTATTGTGGTGTATTGGTGTAACTCTTATACTATTGTTCATTTCTCATTGGATATAATTGAATGGTTTAAGTATAAGCTGAAAAATGTTTTAAATTGTACTTGATACTGATTCACCCCCCTCTCAGTATCAACATAATAGACTTCTTTTGTGTCATCCATGTGACGTGATTCTCCTGAATCTACGATCCAAGAATTGGGAGAGGAGTTGATGGCAATAAAGGCATGGCTAGAATTATTTTTCTTGGGATCCTGATCTTCTGGCTTCTTCTTCTTTTTAGCATCCTCGAGGATGCAATATCCAAGGTTATTTTGTTGAAGTATTTGAGTCATTAGATCTATTTTTTTCTACATGCATGTAGAATCTGTATGGAATCATTTATGGAAGTATGCACATTTCTCCCATTTTCTTCCCTTTCCACATTTGGATCCTGAGGCATCGATGAAAGGTTTTGAGTACCCTTCATTCTTCGGATTTGCATGTGATTTAATTTTGTATTTATATTTATATTTCTGATATTGATGACTTCTACCATTTTTCATAGTAAATGCATGCACCTTTGTGCCTTTGATATTTCCCATGTTGAAGAGCTTGGCCTGCTCTTGTGTTAGGGATTTGATAAATTCCTCAAGAGAAGGAATCTTCCAGGTGGCTCAAGAGGAAAATTTGACTGAATAGAATGTGGATATGAATAGTGAGAATTCAGGACAAATTTTGGAGAGAATGGTGAGAAACATTTTTTTCTCCTCAGATTTATCAACCCCACAAGCCTTGAGTTGCGATAGTAAATCCTTAAATTTTGTAAAGAAATCTTGGAGATTGTTGAAGATTTTTGGATCTAATGTGAGAAATTCCACCTCAAGCATGCATCCCCTCATCTCATCCTACTTTTAAAAGATCCCTTCCATGGTGTGCTAGGCTTCATTGGGGGTTTTATAGGAAGATATGTGAAAAAGAAGATCGAGAGAAATGAGTCTGCAAATTGTTCTAAATGCTTCATCCATTCGATTTAGATACTTGGATTTTTCTATGGATGATGTTGGTTATATTTTTGTGTTCATGGTTAACCTATACAATCCTTTGCTTCCATGCAAAGTAATTGTAAGGTGTAAGAATAAATTCTTTTGGGAATTCTATTTTTCCGTTGTCTTGAATTCTTTGGCATATGTTATATTATATAACATATGCACTGTGCATATGTTATATTACAAAAATAATTTGGTGTGGATTTTCCCTAGCAATCCATCAGCTCTGATACCATGTAAATGTGTTGAACCTATAGATAATATATCTATATGGGAATTTACATACACAGTTGCAGAGAAAATAGAAGAAAAGAGAAGCATGAGAGAAAGAATGGAAGAATTCTCATTAACTGAATGAATAATGAATAATTTACACATGATATACTCTATATAACTCAACCAATGTGCACTAGAGGACAATACAATGTGCCATAATGGTGTTATACAATGATATGGACACACACGAGTAGTTACAAGAGTAAAATGCCACCTAGTCTAGTCTCTCGGTCAGTTACGAGAGTGAACTTCCATGTAGTTGAGTTCACTAGTCTATCAGTCTTCAGTTAACCGACTAGAACACAGTGAAGTGAGGAGGAGATAAGGGAATCATGGGTAATGCGCTAGTCTGGTGATGATACCAAGGAAAATGTGCATTAGCTGGTGATGATCCCAATGTTGCATGGTGACAATACCAATGTGGCATCTAGACTCAAATCAACTGATCAAACTGAAGTAAAAATTGACGAGAATATTCTCCCTAGAGGAATATTATTCCTAAAATATAGGAGACTGAATAATGACTAATAAACATAGGAAAAACCTTAGAAAAACGAAATCCTAGGTGTGTTTCAAGTAACTCCAACAACATGCTCTATCGAGATGATTCTCCCCGGTCATTTTTCTATTCGACTTCTGATTATTCCACATGTTACAAAGTTATTCCCTTTTCTTTTGCCTTTTATCCTATTATAATCTCTTAATGTCAGTGGGTTTCTTTTTTTATTGCTTTCCTCTCGATGAAATTTATGCCTCAGTAGTCAGAAACTCTGGTATGCTTTCCTTGTGGAATCTCAAAAATTCGACCAACCCCCCATCACCGCCTTGACTTACTCGAAGTCGGTATTACTAGCCATGTTCATTTATTTAGAAAATAATCTGAGGCTTGTCTTGTGTCTTTTCACTTTGTGTCATGAAATCCTTCTCACTCTTCATCCCTCTCTTGATAGTTATTATTTGGTAACGATGTGCCTAGTTGAGGTCGGTATTTGACAATGTCACCAACTCTCTTGTCGAGGAGGAATTTATGAAGCAATGTCAAAACAATACACAAGAATCCTTCTTGCAATTCAGTGTAAAATTTGTGTTTTATTCTATCAAGAGTTGTTTAATCTTCAATGGATTTCTATGATATATAGTATTCAACAACTCTCTTGAACCAATCGTTCAAATTTGTTTGTTCTCCATCGTAATATTGAGGCCTGGTTTATCATTGAATATCAAATTATGCATTATCTGAATTGATGATGTACTTAGATAGTGCTTTAGGGACAACTTCTATAAACCTTTAGTGGGTTTCTAAGAATAATTGTGCTCTTGCTTCTACGAGTGAAGGATTGTTTCTTCTGGAATAATTTTTAATGTAATTCTCAATATTTTTCTCCCACCATTCATGTATGTATTGTAGGGTTAAAATCTATGTATAATTTTGCATGCCCAGGTTCAGAACTATCGGCAACAGAACCATTGTTCTAATCTAGGGGAAAGTAGGGAGAGTTACCAATAGTCCTTACATAAGAAACATAGAAGATACACACATATAGATATAGATAAAGACATACACAAGTAGTGATAGATCCCAAAGATTTTTATTTTATTAAAGTATATAGAAATGAAGTACAATGTATACAATCTCTCACACAGAGCTATCAGAGTCCCTATGTGCTTGTCTATTTATATTCCTATGTGTCTAGTTACCACGAAGTTGTAACTACTTAACCTCCTAGGTCGGTCAGTTATCATATACTTCGATTGAATTACATTTTTGACTACAACATTCGACCAACTATTTCTTAGTCGACTGGTGTCTCTAGTTGACCGACGGATCTAGTCGACTAGCCCATACAAGAGATGCTCTTGGAAGGCCAACAATCAAAGCTGTTCATTGCACCTTCCCATAATGCCAAAAGACATAATAAAATGAAATAAAGAAAACATCTGTATTTACAATATTTACAAATATTTTCCAAGATCCAATTCAGATCACACCTCCCCATTTGAAGGATTTTGGTCCCCAAAAGCTGGACCATTAAGGAGACATAAGCTTAAGACCTTGTTGGCAGCCAATTCACATTTTTATACTATCTTATAAGCTGCCTACACCAATGTTTTGCAAATCTTGATTTTCGTTGCAATTTTCAAATAAAACGACATTTTTATTTTTTGCGCTATTTACACACTTACCTTTCTTATTGTTTTCACGACTGCAAGCGTGAAAACTTGGTTTTCGAAGTCGCATTAAAATCATCACTAAATTGTCGTTATCTTTCTTGTCAATATGACCATTGCGTTTACATTTTATTTATCATTATACAGTTGGCAAGACCTCTTGATCTATACTCATTTTACATTCTTTGATTGATTATACAGTTTCGTTTCATGAGTGATTGAGTTTGTGATACATTGATGATTGGATTTACATGTTCTTTGATTGATCTACTTGATCATTGGTTTCATAAAAACACATTGGTGTTATGATTAAACTCTTGGTGTGAATCGTTCTATACAACACATGTCACATAGTCAAACCCTTAGTATTGGTTTCGATTTATTGCTTTGGTTTTGAAACTATAACTGTTTCTCGCGCGAATGAATCCACTTACCAAAGATTTCTATTGATTGATTGAAGTGGCATGTTTGTAACACATATGCGTTGTGATTTGAATAAGTTGTAAGCGCCGGAGGTTGTACCATGGTAATGACTATTCTACATGGAAAAAATAGCTCCACCACCTTCGCACGATATGTCATTAATGTTTACCCCTATCCTTGTTTCACCCTTGCTAGTTTCGGGTAAGCCTGTGAGCAATCCGCTCTTGTGTATGCTGTGAGTCAAACCCTGGCTCATTCACATCACTCATCGTGTGCTCCTCTCTATGGCACCGGTGGTGCGAATAGAACCGAATGGGAGTCAAGCCCTGTTACTCTTTGATAATGCCCGAAAGGATTTACAGGATAATGGTTGGCTCACGTTTGTACATAGGTTTGAGGGTTTCAATTTGTTTGTTGCACAACAATTTTCCCTTACCTTTAATGGGTGTAGGGCTAAAGTAGGTCACATTTAGCTTGAGCTGAATGAAGAGTTCATAAGCTCTGCCACAGGATTGGCAGCCACGGGCCAGCGATGGTTTAAAAACTCTAAATTCGACGAGGTGCCATGGCCTTTGCTTTTCGTATCACAAAAGGTTACATCCTGTGACAAAGGTATGCCAATTTCCACTCTTAAACCCCGGTGGATTGACCTCTTTATAATGGTTAAACAATTTGTGACCTGTGAGGGTCGGTATGGATTGGTTGTTCTTTATCACCATCGACTGTTAATGAATTTCATGGGTTATCCATTGAACATGCCATTTTATTTCCAGCGTAGTCTTTACAAAATGGCTAAGAGGTTCAAACGCGAGAAGGCTGATAGCAGCTTGTTTCACCATGGCTTGATTAGACTTATAGTTGTTCATCATTTAAACCTCCATGGCGATAATTGGCAATCTTTTCTGTCTTGAAATGGTTTTGTTGATTCAGAGTCTGTCCAAATCGATAATCCTGTGGTCAGCAAGACTAAGGTCGGTCCACCCGTGCCTTTCCATGCCCTTTTACCCTCTCCCAAACCCTCGGTCAGCCCTGATATCGACCTACCCGACATTATAATAGACAAGGTTGAGGCTGGAAAAAAGCCTATGAGCAAGAAGGTCAAGGGTAACCCTATTGTCAACAACAAAGGTAAAAAGAATGCTCGATTGATATCGAGACTTGCCCGGAATAAGCCTAAACCAAATGCTGATCCAAAGCCCATAGTCCTCAACGAAGACTCGGACTCTGATGTCGAGCGCTTCCTAGCTAGTGAGTATCCTTATTCCCATGGTTTGTGCTCCGAGCCACCCTATGACTTTGTTTCTAATCTACCCCCTTGCCTAAAGAACAATCCTAGCTACCCAGGGATCAAACTACCTAATGAAACCCTTGGTGATTTAAACCCACCCTCACCTGCTATTTCAAATCCCGAGCAGACAGCATGTGTTCAATGTAATGTGTGGCTGGAGCACTACTATACCGACGTTCCCTTATTACAGTCGAAAATCAAATCATTGGAAAACCAAGTTACAGGGTTGACAAGAGAAAGGGACAAGCTTCAAGCTAACGACAAGAAGCAGAGGACCACTGGTTTGATCGTATTTAAGAATGTCGAATCGGCTACAACCTTCGTCAATTCCAAACTTTCATAATCGAAGCTGTTTCATTTGGTCCAGGTACATTCGAATTGTAATAATCAATTGGGCATGCTGTGGCAGTCTAGGAGATATTTGTGTGATATAGTTTTTATTTTAGGTTGTTAGTTTAGTCAGACTTAGGATATTTTCCAAATTTGTGTAAACAGTTTTGATAACTTCCACAGGGATGTTTTACCCTGTGGAAGGTCTTTAAATACTTTTCATTTTTGTAATAAACTCATCATCATCCTCACTGTGGGAGAACCAGACTATGGATTTATGATTCAGACTAAGACGAAAGTTGATGTCTTGTAACAACTTTCGCTTTCAATATATCAAACTTTTGTTTCAAGTTTTATGCATATCAGTTTGTAGTTGATTATAGACTACTTTAGCTATCATAATCTATTGCAAGATGATGTGATTTGATTAAAGTGTTATCCATATCTGATCTCTTTCATTATTTAAGAGCACAACAATTACTTTGTTTCAGTTAATGAATGACAGATTTCTCTTCTCTGTTAATTGAATCATTCTGTATAGATCTTTGCATGCAGATTTATCTAACTGTGAAGATTTATAAATCATAAGATTGCTGTGAATTTTTATGTTTTGTTTGTCTTGTAATCATATCTAAAGAGCACAACTACTTCTAGTTTACGAGAAGCTCATGGATAATCCGGTGCGGGTTTCCTCCCTCCGATCAGCTAAGACAATCATCGCATACATAGGGAAAACCTGAAGCGTCACTTCAGGTCAGTTTGTTATTTAGTATTTAATAGTTAATTTGTTAGTATAGTATAAGTAGTTTAGTTAGATATATGTGTAATTTAGATTTGTAGTTAGAGTTATTATCTTAGTTGTTTAGTTTAGATAGTTTTTATTTTTCTTTTCGTAAAATTATAAAATCAAAATAAAAACAATAGTCTTGCTGTCTTAGGACAGATTACAAATGAGTTTTTCAGGTTTTCATTCAAATATGTAATTTGTAAACATTGTACATTTGTAATTAAATTTGACTCTGTTAGTAAGTGATCATTTGATTTTATAAATTTATAGTTGTGTAGTATTAGATAGTGAATTGTATATATATTAATAGTTTAGTTTTGTTTTTATTAGTTTGTTTTAATAGTTAGTTTTAGTTAGATTAGTTAATTTAGAGTAGTTTTCTTTTGTTTTCTTAGGACATAGATTGGCCAACAGATCCGGTAAACCCGTGAGGGTGGTTCATCCCAAACGGCTTGGGTTATTTAGACAACCCCAAACCGGTTCCACTCTCCCAGTTGATGGACGGTCAATTTTTCCCRTCAACAAATGGCGCTAGAAGGAGGGCCTGAAATTAATTAATGGCACGAGGCGGTCGTAAGACTCCTCCACCACCTAATCGCTCACCTATAGTGACAAGAATTCATTCGAACGATAACATTTCCCTTCAAACAACAACCACATCAGACAATGATCCATGGATCACAGTTGAACCAATAACCCCAAATCCTACAGGTGGTGACATACAAGAGATTGTTCGCCAATCTCTCATAAGAACACATAGTGCCTTAGCCCGTTTGAGGCAACCAAACCGTCCGTTGGACCAACCATTAGATTTCTTTGATATCAGAGAATGACTCGGAGGCACTAACCTCACTGTGAACCCTATAGATCTGACCCTAAATCCTACTATGGGAGGATCTAGAATACCTCCCTCACCACCTCCATCATCTCCTTCCTCTTCTGGAGGAAATTCTTATGACAAAAGCAGTTCTTCTTCGCAGCCTTCCACACCCACTACACCAATGGCCAACCAGAAAAATCCTTCTAGAACTTGGCTTGACCAGGATGCCGTAGCTGTACCTGGAGCTCAGCATCCCTTACCTAAACATCCGGAGAAATGGCTCCCCAAGTTTGACCCTGACTCAAAACAGATCGCTCAAGATCACATTAAAAAGTTTATGTTAGCCATAAGACTCCGCAATGTCGAGCATGAAGACGTAGTCTGTAGGTTTTTCCCCTATACTTTCGAGGGCAATGCATCTACATGGTACTTTGCCCAACAATCCCATACCATTGTGTCTTGGGAAAAGTTTGAGTCATGCTTTTTCGAAAAATTCGGAGACGGTAAGCCTCCGGAAGTCCTAGTCGTGGATCTTTCTAACTTAAGAATGAACCCAAAAGAAAAAGTTAAAGACTTTAATCAAAGATTCTTAACACTTAAGAACCGAATCCCTACGGATTCCATGCCCGCTGAGAATCTTATAATAGCATACTACACTAAAGCTTTGCATCAAAGTATAGCTATTTGGGTTAAACAATCTAAGAAAGCCACGTTGTTAGAAGCCTTCGAGGAGGCCGACCAGACTGAAAAAGACATACTTAGTCTTAAAGACTCTACTAGCAATGAAACAGAGACTAGTCCTTCTTCCAAAAAGAAGATCGAAATCCTCCCTAGACCTACTCAAAGTAAAACACAGCCTGAAAGCTCGGATTTAGAAAACTTAACTAAATTTGTTCAAAAACTGTCAAATCAAGTTATAGACTTGAAAAGGATGACCGAAGAAGCTTCCTCGAGCAAAGGGCCTTACAAACCCCCGTTCCGGAAGCCTTTTCCTACCAACCGACCTAGTCCAACCATCGAAGGCCTTAATCTAGAAAGTCTACAATGCGCTCTTCAAACAATTCTAGAAGCCTAGGATAACTTGATTCCTCTTGAGATTCTTGAGGAGGTAGTTGAACAAGAGACAGTTCAAGAAGAGGAGTCTTCTCTGAATATTTTTGGACACTTCTCGGATAACATCTTCCAAGCTAACTTCGAGACAGTGCATCCCTATAATACCAGGAGTAAGACAGTAAACAAACCTTCTTCCGAAAACCCTACAACTTTACCTCCAAATCAATCTAAACCAGCTGAGACTAAACAGAGTCATGTGAACCCTAACTTAGATTATGATGTAGTTGAAGATCTTAAAAAGTTGAGAGCTAACATTTTTGTTTATGAGTTATTGAAATTTCCATTTCTGCTACAAAAAATGTTACAGAATATCTCAGAGAACGACAAAAATGGTAATTCAAATGGTAACAAGGTTGTACAAAACAAAGTTCCCCAGAGGACTTCCACTAAAAACAATCCCGATCCTCAAGATAAAGGAAGCCTTCCTGTAAGTAATGTAAATAATGTAAATAATGTAGATAAAGTAGCTTTAGAAACTACGAGTAAAAAGCCACAAACTACCACCCTTAGTACTCGCAAAAATGTACCTCCATTTTTGTTAACTTTCGAAATCTTTAATAGAAACATGCACAATTGTATGGTAGCTTCAGGAGCATCATCCAATGTGATGCCATGGTCTGTTTGCTAGAATATTAACGCTGAAGTTGAACCCTCCACCTTAAAAATCATACAACTTGATCGGACCAATGTTAAAGTTATAGGAGAACTAAAGAATGTGCTTATAAGATTATCGTCTAACCCCAAGGTTCATCAAGTTATTGATATAATTGTTGTGGATATTCCAGAAGTGTATGGTCTATTTTTAAGCAGGGACTGGTCCGAGCAGCTACATGGTTATTTCGTGACAGATTGGTCTCACCTATGGCTTCCAGACAACGGAAAGCCTAACAAGATCAAGGTAAATCGTGAACGCTACCTTAAGTTCATTGTTACAGATTTGAACGATCCCAACGAACCATTTACACCTTCTGCGGATTCACCCGAAGTATAAGGGATGGACACCTTTTTCGGCAATTTCATGGCCGAGGCTTCAGCTATCACCAATCCAAAACAAGAGTTCGAGATTGTAGCATATGTACAACCAACATCTTCTATGCAATGGTCTCATGTATCCGATGGAAATCAAATTTGGTCTCTTTATTTTGACGGGTCAAAGTCCAAAGAAGTAGTTGGAGCAGGCTACATTATTATCGATCCGATAGGTAACAAAACATTGATTGCATGTAGGTTGGAATTTGAATGTACTAATAACACTGCAGAATATGAGGCTTTACTACAAGGTCTTATAAAAGCTTTGGATATGAACATTCAAAATTTGACCGTCTTTGGCGACTCTGAAATAGTGGTTAGACAGGTAAGAGATTCTATCCACTGTCTATCTCCGCATCTCAAAAGCTACCAATTCGAGGTATGGAATTTAATGAATAAGTTTGTTGCTTTCAATATAAATTCTATTCCTAGATTGAATAACTCTGAAGTAGATATATTAGCTAATGTAGCTTCTAAACTCTTTCCTGCAGAAGGCTTGTCCCCAGATTCATTCTCCGTCGAACTGTTGTTCCGGACATCCGTTCCCAACAACATCACGAACTAGAGGGTCTTCGACGACGATCAGTAGTTAATTATCTTTCTACATATGGAAGAAACGTTTCAAGGTACGATGATAGATGAACACATGCACAATGACAATTTGCATGATTTCACAATAATACCAGATCCGAGAACTCCTAAATCTTCATCAGACATGGTAAACTCGATCCCTAAATCTGTAGTTAGACTAGAGAAGTTTTATGATCTTCAAGATAAATTTAAAAATTCGGTCAACTGTAAAACCAATAGTTCCTCGTTATCTTATGAAAAAGTAAACTTAGGAACTAATGATAATCCACAGTGCATTAATCTAGGGGTAGGATGTTCTGAACAAGAAAAATTTTCATTTATTAAATTGTTCAAAGAATTTAAAGATTTCTTTGCATGGACGTATGATGACCTTAAAACTTTCGACCCTAACATCATACAACATGTCATTCCTATGAAGCCCCAAACCTTACCCTTCCAACAAAAATTGAGAAAAATGCACCCTAAGCTCGAACCGACCATTCAAAAAGAATTAAATAAGCTCCTAAATGCTAAGATAATTTTTCCTGTTAGGCACACTCAGTGGGTTTCTAACCTTGTCCCTGTCCGGAAGAAAAGTGGGGAAATCCGACTCTGCGTCGATTTCCGAAACCTTAATAGAGATTCTGATAAAGACAACTATCCTGTCCCACCCATGGAACAAATCCTTCAACATGTATCTGGTTCTGAGAGGCTATCCTTACTGGATGGTTTCTCGGGGTACAACCAAGTTCTGATGTCTCCTCCATACCAACTTAAAACTACCTTCCGTACCCCGTGGGGCACCTATGCTTATCGAAAAATGCCCTTTGGATTGATTAATGCTGGTGCCACTTTACAGAGAGCAATGGACATTGCTTTTCGAGGCCTAATCAATCAGTCCATCGTAGTTTACTTAGATGATGTTACTGTGTTCTCTAAAAACAAAACCGATCATCTAGCTCACTTACGAGCCATTCTACAGCGATGTCGTAAATACGACATCTCCTTAAATCCTAAAAAATCCATTTTTGCAGTAGAACAGGGTAAACTCTTGGGATTTATCGTGTTGAGCGAAGGGATTATTATCGACCCCTAAAGGACTCAAGTCATCACGAAACTTCCCCCTCCTACATCCAAAAAATCTATGCAGTCTTTCTAAGGCTAGATTAACTTCGTGAGGAGATTCGTCCCTAGTTTCTCCGAAATGGTCAGGTATTTACAGAATTTAATTAAGAAAGACACCCAATATCACTGGGGACCCCTAGAGAATCAAGATTTTAATGCAATAAAGAAGGCCATAATAGATGTTCTATCTCTCATGAGCCCCGATTTTTCTCAAGACTTTACACTTTACACTTTTGCTTCTGACCGTTCCTATGTCGTCGTCTTAACCCAAAAGAATGCCGACAACAATGAAGTACCCATTGCCTTTATGAGATTTTCTTTCAAGGGAACTGAACTTAATTACCCGGCGGTATATTGGCAAGCCTACGCTTTTTTCAAAGCAGTCAAGCACTTCCAGTCTTATCTTTTGAAATCAAGGACGAAAGTTATTGTCCCTTACCTAGCCGTCAGGAACCTGTTAGTGCAGAAGGAACTAGGTGAAAAGAGGGCTAACTGGGTCACCTCCTTGCAAGAGTATGACTTAGAAATCATCCCAGCTCAAATAGTGAGAGGCTAAGGGTTATTCAAGTTAGTTGCTGATTCAGCAACAAAACAACAAGAAGAAAGCGATACGTCAAACCTAGGACAACATGATCAAAATGCTATCTGTTGCGCACAAAACTCTGTCAGTCCGTGGTATGACGATATAAGATTCTGTCTTGAACATGGGTTAGCCCCCTATCACCTGGATCCCACTAAAAGAAGAGCGTTGAGATTAAAATTTTCTTCCTTTCATTTGATTAATGGTATCCTGTTTCGTCAAAGTTTTGACGGCGTACTGATGCACTGTCTTGAAAAAAACGAAGCAAAAAAGGTCTTGCTAGATTTGCATGCAGGAGAAGCTGGTGGTCATTTTGGTGGTGACACCACTACCCATAAGGTTTTAAGAGTCGGTTATTACTGGCCCATGCTTTTTAGAGACGCCCATGCCTTGTGTCGTAAGTGTATCATTTGTCAAAAAGCATCAGGGCGGTTACAAAAACCAGCCTTTCCTTTGTATCATGTTTCATTAGAGTCCCCTTTTCAGTAGTGGGGCCTTGAAATCATAGGTCCGATCAACCCCCCATCCCCATAACAAAATAAGTTTATCATAATAGCCACGTATTACTTTACCCGGTGGTCTGAAGCTGCTGCGTTAAGAACTGTGAACACCAGTCAGGTAATTGCCTTTCTAAATTTGAATATTATCACTCGTTTTGGTATCCCTGACTGTTTAGTATTCGAAAACGCTTCTTACTTTTCCTCTCTTAAGATGAGTGAGTTTTCTTTGGAAAAAGGAATTAAATTGAAGTATTCTGCTATCTATTACCTCCAGGGCAATGGATTGGCAGAATCAACAAATAAGAACTTGATTAAAATCATCAAGAGAACGGTGGCTGAAAATAAAAAAAATTGGCACAATGCACTGTAAACACACTATGGGCTGATAGGGTAACACCAAAAGCTGCTGTAGGTAACTCCCCCTTTTTTCTCATTTATGGAAGAGAAGCAATTCTGCCACCTCACATTCTTCTTCCTTCACTACAGTTGTCACAGAAAATCCAAGAAGAAGATTGTCCCCCTTTGGAAAACCGAATTAACACTTTGACGAAGCTAGACGAAGTAAGAGCCCAAGATAAATGTAAGTTAGATCAACATCAACTATTGGTTAAAGCTAGTTCGATTCTAACTTTGCTTCTGATAGGAATTTCGAAGTAGGTGATCTCATCTTGAAATGGGACAAACCACATGAGGGAAAGGGAGAGCACACAGAATTTCAAAACTTATGGCTTGGGCCGTTTTTAATTGCTGAAAAGTTGGGTCCCAGTTCTTTCCGATTGCAGAATCTTGAAAGGTAGCCTGACACCTATCCGGTGAATGCCCAAGCCCTGAAAAGATACTTTGCTTGATAACAACCCTTGTATATTATGTACATATTTTGCTTTTTGTTTGTTTGCTTTTTCTTCTGCTTTTTGTTTTTGATTTCTCTTTTGAGTTTATTAGCTTGTGTCTTTGGAAATACACATACCTGTATACTGAGCTATTCAGACAGAGTAAACAGAAAAGTCCTTCCCTGAAATAACTGCTAGCAAAATTGTATCAATATCAATTGTAAACTTATGAAATTTACATCTGTGATTGGCAAAAGTTTGTCATTTGAAAGAAGTTAACTGATTTCAATCTCTAACATAAGCTTGTTGGGATCATCCATTATCTTTTTACACTGTCCCTATTCCTTAAGGGAATGACTCAGAAGATGTCTCTCTGCCTTAGGAAGTTGCTTCTGTAAATGAAACATCTCTAGATCTTAATAAAGGACAGTTCTAAAAAATTCTGCTGAGGTCTAAAAAAAAAAAAATATATGTTAAAATATCATAATTTTTAGCGTCACCCTGCTCAACTATATATCTTTGAAAAAAAAAAAAATCATTAATAGAGCTGTGGGAAGTGCTTGTAAACCCGCCGGGATGATGAACAGGTCTGCTGGCAGTGGGTAAATACATGCATGGCGCCAAGACAACTTCGTCGGGGTACTGAATAGGCCCGCTGGCAGCGAAGCAATGTCGGGTATATGAAAATTTGTAAATAAGAAACCTCTTAATGTCCTTTACTGTGATCTAGAACTTCTTGGTAGGATACGGATGTCAGAGTGGGTTAAATGGCAACCCTGTCGAGGCTATGGACACTTGTTGGCAGCAATGGCTCTGTCAACAGTATTGGAGATTTTATCTTTAATATCGCAACTTGCTTGTCTTGAGATTGTTATCAGCTTTCATCCTTTAAACACTGCTGGAATATTTGGTTAATGATGATGTTCACACAATTTTCTGGTTGTTATCTTTGAGTTAGAATTTTTCTCGTTATCCTAATCTGAATTTGTTCTTTTTGCAGAGATAACTGCTTCTACCAGTGTGTCGCCATTGTTGGCAGCAAATTCACATTTTTATACTATCTTATAAGCTGTCTACACCAGTGTTTTGCAAACCTTGATTTTCGTCGCAATTCTCAAATAAAACGACATTTTTATTTTTTGTGCTATTTACACACTTACCTTTCTTATTGTTTTCATGACTGCAAGCGTGAAAACTTGGTTTTCAAAGTCGCATTAAAATCGTCACTAAATTGTCGTTATCTTTCTTGTCAATATGCCCATTGCGTTTACATTTTATTTATCATTATACAATTGGCAAGACCTCTTGATCTGTACTCATTTGTCATTCTTTGATTGATTATACAGTTTCGTTTCATGAGTGATTGAGTTTGTGATAAATTGATGATTGGATTTACATGTACTTTGATTGATCTACTTGATCATTGGTTTCATAAAAACACATTGGTGTTATGATTAAACTCTTGGTGTGAATCGTTCTATACAACACATGTCACATAGTCAAACCCTTAGTATTGGTTTCGATTTATTGCTTTGGTTTTGAAACTATAACTATTTCTCATGCGAATGAATCCACTTACCAAAGGTTTCGATTGATTGATTGAAGTGGCATGTTTGTAACACATATGCGTTGTGATTTGAATAAGTTGTAAGCGCCGACAGTTGTACCATGGTAATGACTATTGTACATGGCAGAAATAGCTCCACCACCTTCGCACAATATGTCATTAATGTTTACCCCTATCCCTATTTCACCCTTGCTAGTTTCGGGTATGCCTGTGAGCAATCCGCTCTTGCGTATGTTGTGAGTCAAACCCTGGCTCGTTCACATCGCTCATCATGTGCTCCTCTCTATGGCATCGGTGGTGCGAATAGATCCAAATGGGAGTCAAGCCCTGTTACTCTTTGATAATGCCCGAAAGGATTTACAAGATAATGGTTGGCTCACGTTTGTATAGAGGTTCGAGGGTTTCAATTTGTTTGTTGCACAAAAATTCACCCTTAACTTTGATGGGTGTAGGGATAAAGTAGGTGACATTCAACTTGAGCTGAATGAAGATTTCATAAGCTCTGTCACAGGATTGACAGCCACAGGCCAACGATGGTTTAAAAACTCTAAAGTCGACGAGGTGCCATGGCCTTTGATTTTCGTATCACGAAAGGTTACATCCTGTGACAAAGGTATGCCAATTTCCACACTTAAACCCTGGTGGCATGACCTTTTGATAATGGTTAAACAATTTTTGACCTGTGAGGGTCGGTATGGATTGGTTTTTCTTTATCACCTTCGACTGCTAATGAATTTCATGGGTTATCCATTGAAGATGCCATTTTATTTCCAGCGTAGTCTTTACAAAATGGCTAAGAGGTTCAAATGCGAGAAGGCCGATAGCAGCTTGTTTCACCATGGCTTGACTAGTCTTATAGTCGTTCATTATTTAAACCTCCATGGCAATAATTGGCAAGATTTTCTGTCTCGAAATGGTTTTGTTGATTCAGAGTCTGTCCAAATCGATAAGCCTGTGGTTAGCGAGACTAAGGTCGGGACACCCATGCCTTTCCATGCCGTTTTACCCTCTCTCAAACCCTCGATCAACCCTGATATCGACCTACCCGACATTATAACAGACAAGGTTGAGGCTGGAAAAAAGCCTGTGAGCAAGAAGGTCAAGGGTAACCCTACTGTCAATAGTAAAGGTAAAAAGAATGCTCGATTGATATCAAGACTTGCTCGGAATAAGCCTAAACCAAACGCTGATCCAAAGCCCATAGTCCTCAGCGAAGACTCGGACTCTGATGCCGAGTGCTTCGTAGCTAGTGAGTATCCTTATTCTCGTGGCCTGTGCTCTGAGCCACCCTATGACTTTGTTTTTAATTTACCCCCTTGACTAAAGAACAATCCTAGCTACCTAGGGATCAAACTATCTAATGAAACCCTCGGTGATTTAAACCCACCCTCGCCTGCTATTTCGAAGCCCAAGCAGACAACATGTGATCAATGTAATGTGTGGCTGGAGCACTACTATATCGACGTTCCCTTATTACAGTCGAAAATCAAATCATTGGAAAACCAAGTTATAGGGTTGACAAGATAAAGGGACAAGCTTCAAGCTAACGATAAGAAGCAGAGGACCACTGGTTCGATCATATTTAAGAATGTCGAATCGGCTACAGCCTTCGTCAATTCCAAACTGTCATAATCGAAGCCGTTTCATTTGGTCTAGGTACATTCGAATTGTAATAATCAATTGGGCATGCTGTGGCAGTCTAGGAGATATTTGTGTGATATAGTTTTTATTTTAGGTTGTTAGTTTAGTCAGACTTGGGATATTTTCCAGATTTGTGTAAACAGTTTTGATAACTTCCACAGGGATGTTTTACCCTGTGGAAGGTCTTTAAATACTTTTCATTTTTGTAATAAACTCATCATCATCCTCACTGTGGGAGAACTAGACTATGGATTTATGATTCAGACTAAGACAAAAGTTGATGTCTTGTAACAGCTTTCGCTTTCAATATATCAAACTTTTGTTTCGAGTTTTATGCATATCAGTTTGCAGTTGATTATAGACTACTTTAGCTATCATAATCTATTGAAGGATGATGTGATTTGATTAAAGTGTTATCCATATCTGATCTCTTTCATTATTTAAGAGCACAACAATTACTTTGTTTCAGTTAATGAATGACAGATTTCTCTTCTCTGTTAATTGAATCATTCTGTATAGATCTTTGCATGCAGATTTATCTAACTGTGAAGATTTATAAATCATAAGATTGCTGTGAWTTTTTATGTTTTGTTTGTCCTGYAATCATATCTTAAGAGCACAACTGCTTCTAGTTTACGAGAAGCTCGTGGATAATTTGGTGCGGGTTTCCTCCCTCCAATCAACTAAGACAATCATCGCATACACAAGGAAAACCTGAAGCGTCACTTCAGGTCAGTTTGTTATTTAGTATTTAATAGTTAATTTGTTAGTATATTATAAGTAGTTTAGTTAGATATATGTGTAATTTAGATTTGTAGTTAGAGTTATTATCTTAGTTGTTTAGTTTAGATAGTTTTTATTTTTCTTTTCGTAAAATTATAAAATCAAAATAAAAACAATAGTCTCGCTGTCTTAGGACAAATTACAAATGAGTTTTTCAGGTTTTCATTCAAATCTGTAATTTGTAAACATTGTACATTTGTAATTAAATTTGACTCTGTTAGTAAGTGATCATTTGATTTTATAAATTTATAGTTGTGTAGTATTAGATAGTGAATTGTATATATATTAATAGTTTAGTTTTGTTTTTATTAGTTTGTTTTAATAGTTAGTTTTAGTTAGATTAGTTAATTTAGAGTAGTTTTCTTTTGTTTTCTTAGGACTTAGATTGGCTAACGGAGCCGCTAAACCCATCAGGGTGGTTCATCCCAAACGGCTTGGGTTATTTAGACAAGCCCGGACCGGTTCCACTCTCCCAGTTGACGGGCGGTCAATTTCGCCCGTCAACAGACCTCTATTTTCCTCCACATATACACCATTCCATTTCTAACGAACTTGGCTTGTTTCTTTCTTATCTACCCTTGTTTCACTACTAGAGGAATTGTGCTCTCTCTCTCTCTCTCTCTTGGTGTGCTTTAACCAGGCATGCCTAGCCACCCTTGACCAAGAGGTACTTGTTTTCTCTCCTGTAGAAGGTAGCCTCCCTATCCCACAAGTAGGGGATACCCAAAATCACTCCATAGGCATCCAATGGTGCAACTTCACATTCTACCTCATCAACATAGCTGGCATTAATGGAAAACTTGATTTTACATCTTTGAGTGATTTTCATAACAATTTTTCCTTGCAACCATACTAGTGAAATTCGATGTAGTAGATCATAGGTTTCTATACAAAAGTCATCAACTAATGTTTCAAAGACTAGATTACATTGAGAACCACTATTGAACAAGGAATTTACCTTCTGGTTATTCACTTGAACTTCGATTTTGAATAAATCATGTTTATCTCCACTCACCTTTGGTTGCTGCAATGTGGTGCAAATTGCGGCTTAATCCAGATCAGAGGTGCTCACTACTGCTTCTTCTTTTGTCTTAGTAGCTTCCTTTATTTTCCTCTAGCCAATTTGGACACAATCTTGAATTAGTTTTCCAACACTTATCTTCCATGTGTCCGTATGCATCGCAATGTTTGCAAGGCCTATTATGATCCCTCCTTTTCTTGGTTGTGGCTACTATCTTCTTGTCTCTTTTCTTGTTGGTTTCTTCTTAGCCCATGTGTTGTTTTATTTTATTGGATTCCAACTCAATATAGAGAGCCTTATTGATCGCCTCATCTATTATTTTCACACCACAAAGTTGCAATTGTCTTTATATATGGATAAAATGTCCTCGATGGTACTTCATCACCACCTTGGGCTCTTCCAAAGAGATACCCAACCTGATGGCCTGCCTCCTAAACTCAGAAGTGTACTCTTGCACTCCTTTTCCATGTTCTTACCAAAGGTACTTCCACTTCATGATTTTTTCCTCTCTGTAGCCTATGGGATAGAATTGTGACGTGAGTAAGGAGTTGAAGTCCTCCCATTTCATCACCATGGGCCTCTTGCATATCCTCTGTGCATCCACATAACTCTCCCACCACAAAAAAACATGTGTGGTCATATTCAAATGGGAAAAGGAGATCTATTGTGTTTCTTGGATTTGATAAAGAATAAAGTAAACTTCCATTTTTTTCAACCAACTATCCAAGGCTTCAGCATTATTCTATACATTAAACATGCGTATTTCTAGCTTTGCTTCAAATTTGAAAGGAACACTGGAAGATGAAGAAATGTTGTTATCATTACATGAGTTTCCAAGTGTCTCTCATTTAGAACTTTGAGGACCAGAATTGTGTTCACGCTCAGTCTCTACTGAGTTTTCTTCCTTAACCTTCATTACAAGCAAATATGTCACCAGCTATGTCAATGTAACAATGATTTGCTCCAGTCAAACCAATATAACCTCTGGGTCTTCCCTATCATCTTCTTCATGATGATTCCCTTCCATTAATGGTTCTCTACTTCTATGTAGGTCTGACAACAATGTTTGTCCACTACTTTGGTATGGGCTATGGGTGTTTACCATGCAGTTACTATTCAATCATTTAGAACCTACTCTGATACCATATGATCCATAAATAGTAGGACTATGGCCTGTCCGTCTCACCAACACATTGTTGAAGGAAAATCTCCCTGTGGACAGGTAGATCTCCTCAAAGAGCTAGACTCTTAACTCTCAGACAGAAAGTGCTTATCATGGTCACTGACTTCCTTTTAGATCTAGGTGTACTAGTGTGTGAGAAGGAAGGAGAAAATAACTACCTTTTACCAGTGTTTGTCCCTGCACGCTCCGAGTTGAGATCCAATCTTTTGCTCCTCGATAAGCCTTGTAGACAAACAAAGTACGACTACTTCCTACTCTATCAAGATTAGTCCGAAATAGGTCTATCTACTAAAGAGACAAATTCATGTGAGATTGAACATGAATTAGAAAGAAACAAGCCAAGCAAATTATATTAATGAAGACAAAACATTTCTTACAACCATAGATGGAATGCGACAGTTCTGCCAAGTCCTCCTTGTCTAACCCTTGCTCAAAAGATCCACGATCTGAATGATGATAGCTTCACCGATTGCTCCCTATGAGATCATAGGTCTTTTTCTCCCAAATTACCTCTGTTCCAACACCACTTATAAGATCATAAGTTTGGTGTGATTCTCCCTTTTCCAGTCCTCTTTCACCATGAGAAAGCTTGCTTATATAGCCTTGGAGAGGCTTTAACCACTTGAGATATCCTTGTGGAAGTTGAGGATTTTCCTCCTTCAGTTGAGGATCTTCCCTAAGATCATGGCTGGACCAGGGATTCGAATCCAACTGCCTTCCAAGAATGAAAGGATCCTTCCGCCATTCATCTCAACAACTTAACTACTACCCGGAATAGGAAGCGCTCCCTCAAAAGGGCCATCAGAGCATTGTAGCGCTCCCTAGTAGGCTTAAGGGGGGTGCCAACACTCCTAAAATCAATAGCACTCCTGCAGAAGGGCCAAAGAAGCTTTATAGTGATCCTAGAAGAGGTATAGGGGAGCGCTCCCCTTTAAAAACTCAGTTTTTGGGGTGCTTTCAGATGACAAAAGGTTCATGAGCCTAGTTAACCTTTCCTCCTCTTCCAAAATAAATGTTTGAGGTGTTTCAAGCATCCTTCTCATGTCATCATAGGCACGACATAGGCATCATGGCGGTATGCTTTCCTTGACACTTGCGACACTTGTGAGCAAAGTGCGACACTTGCGACGTTTGTAATGACGACACTTGTGACACTATCAAAGTGAGTATTTTTTATGTGTAACAGATTGCCCCCCAAAATATGAAGTTAGAAGATAGGAAATGATAACTGAAATTCTTTGTAGACTTTCAAGCAAGGGGATAGACGTAGAGAACCTGACAAAATCTGCACACAAACATCCAACAAATATTATGACATGTTTCAAACCCAAGGCAGGCATATCTATGCTTGGGTGATCAAGACTTGCAAGATATGGCCACCATAAAATGCACTGCGGATCCATAATTGTATTGATAAAAAGGTATAGTCACTGAAAATACACTGTGGATCTATACTTTTATGACATGAATTAATCGTAGCCACGAAGAATACATAGTGGATCTATGAGATGACAAGACATAGCCACTACCAATACAAAGTGGATCTATGTAACAGTATATGTGTCATTGTTCAAAAGAAACTCCATCGAAACTTGGGCAAAGTACATATCAAAGTGATCACTCAACCCAGGGTCTTCTTACCGATCCCGATGTAGTATGAATCTAACCATGTGAATAGATGTCCTGATGTCGAACATGGCAGAAACCACTTGATTGCCGGTCAATGATGTAAACCATTAACAAGCGCGAGGAAGATCACCATTAATGTCAATGATTCCCAAGGTACTCTAGTACATTCCAAAGAATGTGAATGGATGAGCTGAAGTCGAACATCCGTGGAATCATTTGATCAGAGGTCAATGATGTAAACCCACTGTCAAATGTGAGGAGGCCTGCCATTGAGGCATGTAGGTCCCGAAGTACTAACTGGTTTCTAAGTCTAGTTCCTGGATAATGTGTTGAAGCGACAGGAATAGGCTCGTCGAAGGAGGGCCTTGATGTACCCCCCATCAACGACACGAAATGGACATAGAGATGTAATTGGTAGATCAAATGAACATGGAATGACACAGGTATTGAGACAAGATATTTGTGATCACTGACTCTCGAGGCGGATACTTCCCTTGAACACTGAGGCACAACAGTAGAAATGTGACATGGACCAAAACTTGACGATGCAGTGGATGCTGTGAATTACGTCCGGTGATCTAGAGGAGTGAAAGATACTCAAAGGATTGGATCAGTGTAGAGGTTCAACAGATTAAGATGTGTGCAAAAGAAAAACTTTGGTGTTCAAGGGCGACTCTAAGAGTTATGTGATAATGTTCTCAAAAACTGCTTGGCTTGCTTCTTTCAATTTTTTCCCCCATCCAGATAGATGAGTACCTCTTTTTAATTTAATGAGCTCGAGGAGGATAACACATGCTCAATAAAACTCACCTTCAGTAAGTTCCTCTTCCTTTTTTTAATGAACTGGAAGAAGTAAGGGTTCGATCCCATATGGGCCTGTCGATGTTTTGTTTAGCGAGTCCAAAGACAAAAAGCTCGAAGGTTTTTCATGATTAAAGAGTTTGGAAAAACACTTAAAAGAGAACTCTCTCAGTTTCTTTTTCATAAAGTAGTCTGACAAGATCGAAAAAGAGATAAACTATAGCTCAATAGACGTTTTCTTCAAATACTTTAACGAATGTGAAGAGAACAAGGTCGCTCGGTAATATTTTCATGTTTAGAGAGTCTGAAAGAACTTAAAGATGACTCCAATGTTGTCCTTTTTCGTAATGTTAGTCTCGCGAGGCTGAAAAAGAGATAAATTATCACTCGAAAGACACCCTTTCAAACCATTTAACGAGTGGAAAAGGAAGCAAGATCACTCAAAAATATTTTCATGTTTAGAGAGTCTGAAAAGAGCTTAAAGGAGACTCCAGGGGGTTCCTTTTTCGTGTATCCATACAGGTTCGAAAAAGAGATAAAAGTCTACCTGGATGCATTCTCATGTATTTACGAGCACGAGAAAGAAAAAAGACTAATCTCGGTATTCCCCCAACATGAAAACTAGTGGATTAGCTCCAGGATGATCAGAAAACGCTGGATACATGCCCTCCAAGATTCAATTCAGTCACCGACTTCGAGGTTGTCACCAGTTTCTCTAGTATATGAGAAAAAGGAGAAGGGTGGATGAAAAGAAGGTTTAAGAGAGATGACTGTTTCATTTTTTGATGGGCTTGACATAGGAAAAGAACTATGCTCAGGACCTCTGTTTCATTTTTTAATGAGATTGCCACAGAGAAGAGAAACTATGCTCGCGGTTTTGTCTGGATCATGGCTTCCAAGAGGATAATGCTCTGGAAGGATACCATGTCAATGGATAAAATGTGGTCATGGCCTCCAGGAGATCTTTGCTGGATGGAAGATAATTACTCAAGAAGGAACACATGTCAAGGGCCGCAATAGGAGTAAGGAGATCAGGCTCCAATAATACCACCGAAGAAATCACCATGTCAACTACCGGATCCAAAGCATTAGAAGTTGAAATCATGGGAGACAACGCCACATAATTGACATGCGGCGAGGGTGATACTGTTTGCATATAAGAACCACTTAGGGAGGTAACCCAGTCAGGGCCGATGAATGAAAGTTGATCAATAGTCACAATTCTTCCATTTTGAGGAAAACATATCACACGGAAAAGAGTGGATACAATAGCTTTCATGGCATAGACATAATACTACCCAAGGAGTAAAGCGAAATCCAAGGGGTCTCGGACTACCATGACATTGATAAAGACAGTTTTCCCTCCCAAAGTTACAGGAAACTGAGGAAGGATCCCTAAAGGTTGACTAGTTCTTATGTTAAAAGCTAATAGATTCTGTGTAACCGGTGCAAGCTGCGGACAACCCAAAGTGTACCAAGCAATAGAAGACAAAATAATAACGGATGCACCTTCATCTATCAACATTTGAGGAACGTCCCGACCATGAACCTGTACTGTAATCTGGAAAGGAATGTGAGAGGGAAGACAAGGTCCAATTAGCGCACCCCAATAAAAAAGGATGGCTTCAGTACTTGGAGGGGGTTTCATAGGAGAAGGAGGAATGCCCCCTGGCATGGTAGAGTCTGTATTAACAAGAAAAACATGGGCAGTATCAGGTTTACTCTCTAGAAGGGGAGTAGGATCGACCAATGATTGGATTGGATCAACCAATGGTGGACTTGGATAGACCACTTTAGCACTCTTCAGAGGAAGAGTGGGACTGACTGAGGAAGGCACTGGATCAATCACTTTGACATTCCTCAATGGAGGAATGGGATCGACCAATGGTGAAACTAGATCGACCACTTTGGCACTCTTCAGAGGAAGAGTGGGACTGACTGAAGAAGGGACTGAATCAGTCACTTTGACATTCCGCAATGGAGGAATGGGATCGACCGATGGAGAAACTAGATCGACCACTTGAGTTTCATTTTCCAAGGGAAGAATGGGGTCGACGGGTGGAAACAGATTGACCGCTTTGGTGTCACTCTCTAACGGGAGAGTGGGATCGACCGAGGATGAAAACAGATCGACCACTTTGGTGTCACTCTTTTGATGAAGAGCGGGGCTGATCGATGACGGAACTGGATCAGCTACTTGGGTTCGTGGTTCAATCAAGGAGGAAACTAGATTGACCACCTGATCAACCAGACTGACCGGGGATGGAACCGGATTGACCAGTCCGTCAACCAATGATGGGTCAGAGGAAAGCTTACGATAACCTTTTGGAAGTTGAAGTTTTTCCAAAAGAGAAGAAGCCTCGTCCATGCGAGGACAAAGGTGAGAGTAATAATTACCTTTACATAACATGCAAGGGAACTTGACAGTTTGCTTCTTCTTACCAACCTGAACATCACTAGTTGACGGGGTATCATCAACATGACCAATAGAGGCCGATGACGTGGAGGACCACATTTCTAAGACCTGGGTAAGACTGGGGCAATCCCTCAGAAAGTGGTCACCCTTACAAAGGATGTAAGGGAATTTGGGTTTTGGATTCTTCATTTTAATCTTGTTCACCTCATCAACACTCCCAGTACTATTAACAGTAACTGGTTTCTTAGAGCCAACATTTGATGTTGTTTGGGCCTTTGTCCTTTTCAGGTTCTTTTTCTTCTTCTCTTTCCGTTTCTTCTTCTTCTGATCAACCTGGCTACTTGCTTTAGAGATTTCACTAGGCGAAGAAGGAGAAATGGAAGAAGACTTGATGGAAGAAGAAGGTGAAAAGTCGACATGAGGTTGATGTGTGGGTGTTGTATTGACATCCAAAGTATTAGGTGCAACTGAAACATTGGGAGGATTCGGGATCACCGGAGTGGGGAACAACCAAATTGGTAATCCAATAGTGAGTCCTGGAAGACTCAGTGTGGGAACATATGGAGGACCAAAGTTTCCAAATGAAGGAAAGGTATAAGGTTCCCTAGGAGAAGGGGTTCCTCCATTGTTACTCCCAGGATTCGATGCCATTAACACTGACTTGACCTAAGGTCCACTAAGTAAAACAAACAACACACGTTATGAATCTGAGAAGCAATCAATCAAACAAACCTTTATATGATGAAACCACTAGTTGGTGATGAAATCCAACGTCGCGAGATCAAAATAGGAAGGGGCGGGGATAGAGCGGGTGGATCAGTTACATTGGCGACCTGCTTAACGGACTTACGCCTTGGTGCAAGCTTCCATGAAGTAATTATGGATTTACCCTCCAAGGAGCCCGAGTGAGTTTGACCAATGTCTGTTCCAGGTACAGTGAGACTTCCCTTCACTGTCACCTTGTGTGAGACCCTAAAGATTGTGGCTACTAAGGTCACCAACTCATAGTCAGCCCCTGGGTGGGTACAGTTGACAGTCCAGTCGGAACGTATGGGCAGGATAACAAGTCCGAAATCAGCTTGAAAGGCTCCCACACATAATCGTGGGTATACCTTCCAGTGACCCCCAATATACGATCTGACCACTACAAACAGCTGGGCCACGGAGAGATAATCTCCGTAACTCACCCAAATGTGACCTCGTGCGTAACCCCTGTGTGAGAGGGGGATCCCAACAAGCCAATACGACAATTGGATTTGACTCTCCCTACCGCAAGATACTAAGTTTGTTCGATAGCTTTGGAAAGTTATCCTTTCAACCTATTCCAAAGCCCTACACCTTAAACTAATGTAGGTTTGCTAACAAAGATGTAAAAATTCTGATAAATTTTAGTTAAGCATTGATTTTAATGGTTGTTGTTTACTCAGAGGGTGTACGAAAGTGAAATTGATGGAATGATGACTCAATTCCCAAAAATATGCATGAAATATGATAAGCAATCATTTCTTTTCAATGAATACCTATNCCGAGACGCTCTTCCGATCTACGCAGCGTCTCGGTGGGTTTGCTAACAAAGATGTAAAAATTCTGATAAATTTTAGTTAAGCATTGATTTTAATGGTTGTTGTTTACTCAGAGGGTGTACGAAAGTGAAATTGATGGAATGATGACTCAATTCCCAAAAATATGCATGAAATATGATAAGCAATCATTTCTTTTCAATGAATACCTATCTAAGGGAAAGAGGAAGAGTCGTTTTCACTATCAAACACTTAATAAGGAATGCCCTCAATCAATTTTGTTCTCAATCAAACCCAATATGATGTTACAACATTTCAGAAATGAAAACTAATATGCAAACTAGTCATTAAGATGTACTTTTTTCGTTTTCATGCGAATGATGATCAGTTCAATGAAAAAAATTGTCCTGCCAACTACCCTTTCAGACCAAGGAGATTTGGACAAGAAAACGCAGATTTCGCACAAACAACACACCCTTTTGCAATCAAAGAAGAGAAACAAAAACAAAAACGCAAAAGGAAGGAGAAATAAATTGGATCAGATGACCTCAAAGAACCAAATGAGAAGAGTCAAAGGCTTCTAATGTCCTTCATTGGAGTTCTCGCTCAGTCAGATAGGAGAGGAAGAAAGCAGCGGATCGATTTCAAGCTCTCAACAGCAAAAACTCAAAAATAAGGAAGAAGAGAATAAAATATGAACAACGAGGTGTTTACTTCTCAGGAGGAAGCATGTCAAAGGTCAAAGGAAGAATCATTGAATCACAAAAAAGCTCAGCAAGTGAAAAAACGGGGTTTGGACCTCCAAAAAATACAATTTTTGAAGAGATTTTGGGCAAAAAAGGGTTGGCGCTCTGGTATAAGGGCCACCAGAGTGTTATAAATCTCTTTCTAACACTTCTAGGGACTGTTGGTTCTCTGCTAACATGGGCAGGGGGGCGCCAGGTTCAAAAAACTCATAAAAATGTCCAAAAACCCAAAATTTTGATCAAATTTTGACAGGTAAGCTGAGTGTGATGGGGTAAAGAGTCAATCAGCAAGTGCAATCAGATATGAAGGGGTGAACAAGGTCTGAAAACAATCAAAGGGTAAGACAATGTATATGAGGAAAAAATCAAAACCAAAAGTTTTGAATCGATTCTCCCCAGTGGAGTCACCAGTTTCTGTTGAAGGAAAATCTCCCTGCGGACAGTTAGATCTCCTCAAAGAGCTAGACTTTTAACTCTAAGACAGAAAGTGCTTATCATGGTCACTGACTTCCTTTTATATCTAGGTGGACTAGTGTGTGAGAAGGAAGGAGAAAAGAAGTACCTTTTATCGGTGTTTGTCCCTGCACGCTCCGAGTTGAGCTCCAATCTTTCACTCCTCAATAAGCCCTGTAGACAAACAAAGTATGACTAATTCCTACTCTATCAAGATTAGTTCGAAATAGGTCTATCTACTAAAGATAAAAATTCATGTGAGTTTGAACATGAATTAGAAAGAAACAGGCCAAGCAAATTATATTAATGAGGACAAAACATTGCTTACAGCCATAGATGGAATGCGACAGTTCTACCAAGTCCTCCTTGTCTAACCCTTGCTCAAAAGATCCACGATCCGAATGATGATAGCTTCACTGATTTCTCCCTATGAGATCATAGGTCTCTTGCTCCCAAATTACCTCTGTTCCAACACCACTTATAAGATCATAAGTTTGGTGTGATTCTCCCTTTTCCAGTCTTCTTTCACCATGAGAAAGCTTTCTTATATAGCCTTGGAGAGGCTTTAACCACTTGAGATATCCTTGGGGAAGTTGAGGATTTTCCTCCTTCAGTTGAGGATCTGCCCTAAGATCATGTCTGGACCAGGGATTCGAATCCAACTGCCTTCCAAGAATGAAAGGATCCTTCCCCCATTCATCTCAACAACTTAACTACTACCCAGAATAGGCAGCGCTCCCTCAAAAGGGCCATCAGAGCGCTACAGCCCTCCCTAGTAGGCTTAAGGGGGGCGCCAACACTCCTAAAATCAATAGCGCTCCTCTAGAAGGGCCAAAGAAGCTTCATATCACTCCTAGAAGAGGTATAGGGGAGCGCTCCCCTTCAAAATCTCAGTTTTTGGGGTGCTTTCAGATGGAAAAAGGTTCATGAGCCCATTTAACCTTTCCTCCTCTTCCAAAGAAAATGTTTGAGGTGTTTCAAGTGTCCTTCTCATGTCATTATAGGCATGACATAGGCATCATGGCAGTATGCTTTCCTTGACACTTGCGACACTTGTGAGCAAAGTGTGACACTTGCGACCTTTGTAATGATGACACTTGTGACACTATTAAAGTGAGTATTTTTTATGTGTAACACACATATTTTACTACGGAATAAAACTTTTATTTCTATCATGATCTTGTTCGTCTGGTTATAATCCTTGCAATATGTGAATCAGTCGAGTCGACCAAATAATAAACTAGTTGACCACCCACTAGTTGAGTGGACCTTATGAATGACCAGTTGAATTCTCTGATGGTCAGGTTGACTGGATGAAATCCTAGTCGAATACTTTGACGATTAGGTCAACCAAATGAAACCCTGATCAAATTATTTGATGGTCGGGTTGACCAAAGGAAATATCGATTGAATGCTTTGATGGTCGGGTTGAACAAGGGAAAGCCCGATCAAATTCTTTGATGGTTAGGTCGAGCAAGGGAAATCTCAGTCGAATTATTTAGTGGTCAGGTCGACCAAAATAAATCTCGGTCGAATTCTTTGAAGGTTGGGTCGACCAAAGGAAATCCTGGTCGAATTATTTGATGGCAGGTTCGACCAAAGGAAATCAAATTGATCCAGAAAGGATCCAGAGAAGTCTAAGGATAACTCAGAATTCACATAACCACCTCAAGAAGCTCATAATGGCCTCAACATATACAAAAAGGGAAAATATTCAAGGTCCTCAAAACTCAGTGAAATTGGCATCTTTGCGAAGAGTGCTTCGCAATATTTCTAATGGTGTAAACGACTCATCAAATGGATTTACAAATCAAAATATATTCACGGTCAAAGTTTTGGTCAACCTAGCCCAGTCAACATGGATGAGTCAACATCATTACTACTGATGTCAACATCAATATAGATGACGCCAGTATCCGTACATGGTACATGGAACACACAGAGGGAGAAACATGTCACGATGATGTTGGCATGATGATGTTGCAGAACCAGAGACTGCCACGTGTTACTCATTTTTGGACTTTTTTCGGTCAGTTCGTAGACATGGCAGTCTATACAGCCACGTGGCAGATCGTACAACCACCCAACAGGCTGACGTGGTAGAGGTGACATAGCATGACCGTGAAATGTGGTAATGTGGGCCAAGGAAAGGCTGCCACGTGGCCTAGTCATGGGCTGCCACATGGTAGTGTGCAAATGCAAAAAGTCGCCTAGCAACCAAATTTCAAAAAAATGGGTGGGGTTAGTTGGTGCCAACCCCCAATCTGCCACATTCGGTAGTAATCTCTCCATATTTGGTCAATTGGAACCATATATCTGCCATAATTAATTCATTTCCAAACTTAGAGAAGGATCCCATGGAGCAATGTAACAACATAGCCAATAGAGTACTAAAATGGGAGTCTGTGGGTTTGACCCCAGTATCTCCCCTAACCTGTTTGACTTTTACAGGTCCACCCAACCAATTGGGATAGGGTGTGACTTGGTATAGTCCACCCACAATTTTACTTAATTTTTGAAATCTTCCAGTGCACGGGGGGTCACACCAAGGCATGCGATTGAATGGATGGAGGCATGGAAAACAAGACATTTTTCCATTAATTTATTACAGGTGCAGGCATGACAATTGAGACATAATTTATCTTGGGCCTGAAATTGCCAAACTCATATCGAGGTGTGGAGACAATCATTTTTGGGTAATTCGACACCATGAATTTAGTGGTGTTGTTTTTTTTCTTGATATGAGCAAAGCTTCTGCAACTTAACTCCAAAATAAGGTATACTTATGTATTTTGCCAAATTCTTTTACCGAGTTAATAAAAAGGCCTACCCATTTCAGAGAAGGACCCGGGGACGTAGTCCACCAGGGACGAACTTCGTTATCAAGTTTTTTGAGTTCAGATATGATGCATATGTCTCTTCATTATTGAGTTTTTCTTTATTTATGGTGCACTTCATTTTATGCTCATTTAATACAATTATTTAATAATTCACATCGATGAAAATATCCCAGATCATATTGGTATCAGAGCAGTCATCTTTGACTTGAATGGTTGAGTGTGAATGGTTACTAGGGCCACGCATAAACATGGTGAAGGAACACTTAAGGCTTTCAATCCCAAAGTTGGTCGTGCATCCCAGAGGAATAAAATGGATGAAGAGGACAAGTGTGATGAACAAGAGAGAAACTTCCATATGTTCTTCTATCGCATGTCAGATATGGTTGAGAAAATGTATGGATATTATGAGAAGAGAATGGAAAATAAAGGGAATAAAAAGGAGGCATCAATAGATGAAAATGCTTCAGTGAATCAAGGGGCAGGAGGAGACCCTCCTGAGCCTCCATCTTCACCATCGAGTTCTAGCTCTTCTTCCTGTGATCATTCTCATATTTCTCATCATTTTAGCCATAAAGCTTCTTTTAAGAAACCATTATTAAAGCTTGATGTAAAATTTGCTTTACTTGTGTTTAATGGAGATGCTAATCCTGAAAACCTAGATAATTGGATCCAACAGGTTGAAGTATATTGTCGTGTTCAACAGATTAATGAAGAGGAAGTTAAAGTGCAATTGGCCTCTCTTTGGTTGGAAGGCACCACTCTCGTATGGTGAGAGAGAAAACTTCAGGATATAAGTAAGTGTGGTAATCTTCTTTCCTCATGGTCAGAATTTAAATCAGCAATAAGGAAGCAATTTTATCCATTGGGTTATTGACATAAAGCAATGATGGAATGGAAAACTTTAAGGAAAAGTAAAGGTCAAATTGTACAAAGTTTCACGGAATAATTTAGGAAGAAATCTATTTCATTAAACATTCCTTTAGATTATTATGAAACTTTAATGAAGTATATTGGTGCACTTCATAGTTATATTCGTCATACCTTACTATTTTTTAACCCCACCAGTCTTGACGAAGTCTGTGTGCAAGCCACTCACCTTGAGAACAAGGGAAAGCATGTTCAAGAAGATCCTACAAAGAAACCTTCCAATTTCCCACATAAGTAGTTTAAAAAGTTTAAAAGGAAGGACAAAAATATTGCCACTGTAAAGAGGGAAGAAGGAAATCCATCTTGCACTCATTGCAAGAAGGATGGTCACGATGATGAATACTATTGTAAATTACATCTAGAAAAAATACTAAAACCGTTCGGTGGAAAGGGGAAGACAAAGACCATTGCTACAGTGAAACGAGATCTTGGTTCTGATTCACGAGATGAGGAAAGTATCACAATGGTTGGAGTACAAGGTAAAGATTCCCTTCATGCTAGTTCAAATTCCGGTACTGAATATCATGATGATGATGAGAGAAATAGGAATGAATTATTTCATATAAGAGTTGTATCTAAGCACACCAATATAGATACAGTGTTTGATCTGGGTTCCCAAGTAAACTTGATACTTGAAGCACTTGTCAAAAATATGGGTCTTGAAACTAAACCACATCCAAAGCCTTATCCTCTTGGTTGGGTATGTGATTAATCCAAACTAAATGTCACTAAGCAGTTTAGGGTCAGATTTGCTATTGCTTCAAAGTTGATTGATGAAGTAGATTTGGATGTTGTTTCACTTGATATAGGTGGCATCGTGCTAGGGAGTCCTTATCTTTATGATATAAAATCAATCTTCTTTTGTCATGAGTACAAATACCACCTTACTAAAAGGGGAGTGGAATATATTTTTAAATCCCACAGCATGAGGGTAAACACAACACTTGTTAGTGTAGGATAGATGAAAAGACTCATAAACACTAATAAGAGATATGTATTCATGGTCGTAAGAGAAAAGGATGTCAAAACATATGAGGCCTTCCAAGGATGTGATCCTTATCATAAGATAGAATTGATTGATAGTTTTTCTAAGTATGATGACATCTTTCAAGAACTAGATGGATTACCCCCTAAGAGGGAAATCCAACATGAAATACATCTTCAACACGATTCTCCTTTTCCTAATGTGGGCATGTAAAGGATGTCATTTGTAGAGATGGCATAGATAAAAAATCAGGTACAAGGCTTATTGGATCAAGGGGTCATCATGCCCATTTCATCTCCTTGTGGTTCTTTGATCGTGATGGTGCCAAAGAAGGATGGCACATGACAAATGTTTGTCAATTATCGATCCTTAAACAAAGTCACGGTGAAAAATAGATACCCTCTTCCTCGTATAAATGATTTACTTGATCAATTAAAGAATGTTGTTTATTTCACTAAGTTGGATTTGTGCAGTGGGTACCATCTGATCAGGGTTGCAGAACAAGATGCATGGAAAACTACCTTTAAAACAAAACAATAATTGTTTGAGTAGTTAGTTATTTCATTTGGGCTTTGTGATGCTCCGGTAACCTTCATGCGTGTGATGAATGATGTATTGAGGCCATTTCTAGATGATTTTGTAATTGTATATTTAGACGACATTCTTATATTTAGTAGGACATGGGATGAACATGTAAGGCATGTAAAGCAAGTATTGGATACTTTGCAAAAGGAAAAGTTGTATGTAAAATTGTCCAAATGTGAATTTGGCAAAAATGCATTCGTGTACTTAGGTCATATTCTAGAAGGAGGAAAATTGAAAATTGATCCTTCCAAGATTGATGTAATTGTAAATTGGCCCAAGCCCAAAAATTTAACCGAAAAACAAAGCTTCTTGGGTGCAGTTCAGTATTGGAGGATATTCATAGAAAATTTCTCTTTCATTGCATCTTTTTTGCATGACTTAACTAGTGTGAAGAACTCTTTGCAGTGGGGAGGAAAACAACAAAAATACTTCAACACTTTGAAGGAAAAGATAATTATCGCACCTATATTAGCACTGTTGAATCTTCAACAGTCTTTCGAGATCGAGAGAGATGTTAGTGGATATGCCATGGGTGCAGTATTGATGCAATATCGTAAGCCTATTTGTTACCACTCTCAAACTTTTAACCAAGATGTTGTTAACTATCCTACATATGATAAAGAGTTGTATTCATTAGTTCAAAGTGTAAAGAAATGGAAGTACTACTTGTTAGGGAAGGAAACAATCATACATACAGATCATCAACCCTTACAGTATCTCCAAGCACAAACCAAGCTACAACAATCTTAACATTATAGGTGGATGGGTTTTCTTCAACAATTTCATTTGGTAATCAAATACAAAAAAGGTACAAGTAACAAGGTAGCTGATATGATTTCTAGACCTCCTATTGTTGCTTCTATCATTTTGAAGAACACTTATTTATATAATGATAGCTATGTGGAACAATATGTTCTTGATGAAGATTTTAAAGATGTATTTGAGAAGCTAACCTGTTGTGGACAGGTAGAGAACTATTATATACAAGGAAAACTACTCTACCATCTTGGAAAACTTTGTATTCTTACAAGTGAACGAGTCCATTTAATACGAGAAGATCACACTTCTCTTGTGTCTAGGAATTTTGGGGTAGGAAAAAATATGTCTCATATGCAAAGGTTTTGTTACTGGCCTCAGATGAAAGCAATTGTAACTAAATATGTAAAGGGGTGTGTGATGTGTTCTACTTGTAATCCCACTAATAGGAAATTGGGGCGATACTCACCACTTCCTATTCCATCCCATCCATGGAAGAGTATCCCCATGGATTTTGTAGGGGTTTACCAATGTAGAAAAGGGGTCATGAGTATTTGTATGTAGTAGTGAATAGGTTTAGAAAGATGTGTATCTTGATGCCATGTAAAAATAAGATCACTATTGAGCATATTGCTAATCTCTTCTTTCAGTATGTTTAGGTTCACTTTGGATTACCCACATCGATTATCTCGGATCAAGATACTTGATTCCTTGAAGCTTTTTGGACAAACTTGTGGAGAATGATGGACACCAAGTTGAAGAGGAGCATTTATTTCCATCCACATACCAATGGAGAGACAAAGGTTGTTAACCTAACATTGGTGCTTTTGCTTCAAGGCTACTACAACAAGCATCCCAAGTTGTGGGATGAACATATACCCTATGTACAACATTCTTACAATTGATCCTTACATTCCTCCACTCATTGTTTGCCATTCGAGACATGTTTTGGATATTTACTTAAGGTCCTTTGGACTTTATGTATGGGAGATATGTCGATTCAAATGAAGAAATAAATGAAGAAAAGGCCTACAAGTTCATTCAAAGGATAAAACAGGTACACCAAGAAGTCAGGGAATAGTTGGAGATGATTCAAGAAAGGTATAAATCTTGACATGACAAACACTGGGTTGATCATCAATTCCAGTTTGGAGACCAAGTATGGCTTCACATCAACAAGGAGCGATTGAAGAGTGAAGGCAAGAAACTCAAACCTATCCGATATGGATCCTTTACTATTTTGGAGAAAAGAGGTACCAATGATTTTCGTTTATATCTTCCACCATATATGTAGATTTACTCAATTGTAAATGTGGAAAACTTGAAACTTTTTTAGCCTCCCATAATAATGGATTAGGGTGAGGAAGTTTCAATACCTTTAGTTGATGAGCTTTATCCTGAGTACTTGGATGAGTTGAAGGAAGATATCATCCTAGATATAAGGGCGATGACTTCATGTATGGGTGATGTTGATTATCTTCAATTGGTCTTAAAGGGAACACATCCAAGAAAAGAAAAGTGGATTGAGAAGGACAAGGAGAGGGAACGCTTCCCTAACTTATCTGTTGATTGATGAAAGATTTTGGTGGTCCAAAAAGATCGCAGTGGGAAGGCATGATCCAAAAAGGATCCATAGAAGTCTAATGATAACTCAAAATTTACAGAAGCACCTCAGGAAACTCAGAATGGCCTCAACAAATAGAGAAAGGGAAAAAAATCAAAGTCCTCAAAACTCAATGAAATCAGCATCATCGCAAAGAGCGCGTCACAAGATTTCCAACAACGTAAATGACTAGTCAAATAGAGTTATTGATCAAAAGATATTTGCAGTCAAAGTTTTGGTCAACCTAGTCAAGTCAACAGGGATGAGTCAACATCCGTACTGTTGACATCAGCATCAATACGAATGATGTCAGCATCCATATAGGGTACGTGTCATACGTAGAGGGTGAAATGTGTCGTGATGATGTCATCATGATGACATGGAAACACTAGAGGCTTCCACGTGTCACTCGTTTTTGGAATTTTTTGATCAGTCCGTAGACCAATGGGAAATTCCCACGTGGCAATCTATATGACCATGTGGCAGAACGTACAACCACCTGGTAGGATGACATGGAAGAGGTGATGTGGAATAACCATGCAATTTGGTGACATGGCCCAAGGAAACGCTGCCACATGGCAACGTGCAAATGCACAAAGATGCCCAACAACCGAATTTCAAAAAAATGGTCAATGTTAGCTGGCGCCAACCCCCAATCCGCCACATTTTCTAGTAATCCCACCATATTTGGTTGGTTGGAACCATATGGCCACAATAATTAACACCATCGAAAACCTTAGTGAAGGATCCCATGGAGCAATGTAACAACATAGCCAATGAGGTACTAAAATGAGAGTCCACGAGTTTGACCTTGGGATCTCCCCTAACGTCTCCGACTTTTCCATGTCCGCCCAACCAATTGGGATAGGGTGTGAATTGGTATATTTCGCCCACAATTTTACTTAATTTTTGAAATCCGCTAGTACACGGGGGGTCAGACCAGGGAATGTGACCGTACAGATGGAGGCACATAAATCGAGACATAATTTATTTTGGGCCTAAAAGTGCCAGACTCAGATCAAGGCATGGAGACAGTCATTTTTGGGTAATTCAACGCAACTTATTCAATGGTGTTGTTTTTTTTCTGACATGATCAAAGCTTCTACAACTTAACTCCAGAATGAGGTATACTTATGTATTTTTCCAAATTCTTTTGCTGAGTTAATAAAAAGGCCTACTCATTTGAGAGTAGGGTTCAAAGACATAGTCCACCAGGGACAAACTCTGTTATCAAGTCTTTTGTGTTCAGATATGATGCATATGTCTCTTCATTGTTGATTTTTTTCTTCTTTATGGTGCACTTCTTTTTATGATCATTTAATACAATTCTTTAATGAGTCACATCAATGAAAATATCCTAGATCACACATCGACTTCAAGAGTAACCCAGTCAAAATAGGTTGACCAATAGTTGAAAAAAAATATCTAGAGGTAGATTCAATCTTCAACATCAAAGGAAAAGGTATGGGGATTTGGTGACCCTCAACAACTAAAACAAAATCTAGAAGAAATTTTGATTCCCCACAGTAGATAATAAATACAAGGGATAAATATAGATGTTCAACAATGAATAAAAATTCCCATGTGTCTCTAAATTCTCCCAAGTAAGTATAAGTTCATCCAGGAAGTAAATAAAAGACCTAAGACTCTGTAAATTCGTCTAGATAAGTATAAATTCTCCCATGTATGTATAAATTCTCCCAGACAAGTTTAAATTCTCCCAGGCAATGGGAGAACGCTTTCGACGAGTTCTACATGCTAAAAAAAAATTCAACAGAGTATGTGTACATTTTCATAACTCAAAACCAAATTTCCAAAACATAGATTGCATTAACTCATAGATTCTGTTAGCGCTCAAAAGTGCACCATAAAATTTTTCACTCTCCTCATCAACTATTGTCCAGATATTTGGTTCATTTTTTTTTTCTAGTAAAAATTTCATATGCCAAACCTTCATCTTGCTATCCTCTTTCCTTTTTGTTGCTTACGAGTCTCTTAAGGTTTCCAATTCTTCTTGAATTGATTTGAAATACATCTAGGATGATGATTTAGTTCTTATCGTTTCATTCTTATCATAAATCTAGGTTCAACTTTGAGCCCTTTTGCTTTCATTTGAAATAACAAAATTGGTCTTTGCTTTAACCTCTTGAGTCTAGGATTTCATTACCTATATTGACAAAACAAAATGGTTTTGACCTAGATTCACTAAGAAGAGATTTGGGAAGCATTTTACATTTTTTGGAAACAAAATCTCTTGTTGGATTTTAAGCCAATATTGGCCTCTCAGGTTTATAATCTGGGCTAAAAAAATTGGGTCCCACAGGCCCAATCTCTAAGTTAAGTCCAAGGTTAAGGCCACATGGGATTTCAAACTCCACAAGTCAAGAACCTGTCACAAACACAACAGGGGTTAGCCACCCATTCAACATACAAGTTAGAGCCTAGTGCCCAAGCACCAAGCTACATGGAGGAGGAGCCCACGGGGGGCTTTCATATTGTACTATGTGTCAAGCATGTACCGAAATGTTGGTGTAGATAAACACCAAACAAGTGTTGTCACCCAACAAATGTGGTATATATCCCACAACAAAAAAATGAAAATGCAACGTTGTTTATCCTCCAAGGAACTAACTGCTAAATGTTCGAGCACTATGCCACAATAAATGTCACATTTCTTAGTTTCTAGGTGTTAAATGAATGGTTATGAGCACCAAAAAGGGATCTTTTGTCGTTTCTACAAATTATCATAATGCACCAGGTGTTGAAGGATGAAATTCCACGAAATCTCTAGATATGAAATCAAAGGCCAAATGTCAAACTCTTAACCACACAGATACTATAATCATTGGATTTGGCCTACCATAATAGAAAAAATATCTCGTTGAAAAAAATGATCCCAGATGAAGCTCTTATTGTATGATTTCGACATTAGACTGATGTATAGTGTATACAGGGCAACTTCTGTTGGAGAAATGAATTTGTAGTCAGATGCTCTCCCAGGTGTCCATAGCCTGAACACCAAGCATCAATACAAGGGAAAACACACCACACAGTGCCAAGAGGAAGAGGTAGTGAACATGCACTTCGCCATGCATTGTAGTGGTCATTATTTCGTGATGCAGTGTTTTGGGCCCTGGGAGTTTATGCACTTTTCCTCCAACATAATTTTGTCAGTAGTTTGGTATTCTTTGTGGTTCTTAGGATCACAAAAAATCTGTTGTGAGTTCATATTTATGAGAAACTTCAAAGCCTCGAGCACCTAATTGACAATCCATAACAGCATAAAGCTATTCATCAGTATATCGACGAGGTTCCTATGAAAGTTTTGGTGTTGGAGGTTATGCTTCAGGGATATTAAATACATAGTAGATGTATATTTGTTTTCAAACTTGAACATTATTGAAAAAATTGGAAGTTTTGAAATCAATCATGTATTCAAACATAGTCAAAGGTTAAACAATGAGGAAATAGTTGATTTTGTAAAGTCCCTCTACAAGGTATCCATGGATTCACTGAGATAACTAGCTATGAAGTTTTGAGAAAGAGAGGAGCTCAATTGTCATCATAAAAGTTATAAGTGGCATCGCCAGCCTGTATTAGCCATTTTGCAGCGCAAGGCACTGTGAACTCTTGATTTGGAGGTTTTGAAGGAACAAACGATCGACACTTGGGAAGATAAGGTTATGAAAACTGCTATCAATTCAGTTTAAATATGGAGGGACACCTGACCAAAGGATATGTGCTTAGATCATAGGTCAATCAAAGCACATACCATATTTTTAGGAGACAATTGAGGGGCATCCCAAACTTCAAGGCAAAAATCAATGATTTCAGGATCAGTTAGAGATAGATGGAAACTAGAATCCAAATTTCCAAGATAACGATTCAACAACAAAAACAGAATCGACTCATGTGGTCCCAACAACCCGAGACACCTGAACACATTCCAGTTTTTGTGGAAGGAGTGTTTCTCATTTACTATTTTTATTAAAATCTGTAAAATCTTGGGAGTGTTTTTGGCATATATGCTAAAAAAAATAAATTAAGACAGGGTGTTCATTTGTAAAAGAACCGAGAGTGATTTAGAAACAAAGAGGACTGTATATATCAGTTTGTAAGTCTGAAGGGCAAGGAGGTTGTAATCTAGTATGTTATTGAAGATTCGTCAGAGCTATTTTATCAGATTGTCTTCTATGTTTTCTATTATGTTCTTCTTATTGTTTGATGTATTGTCTTTGATTTATGGATTCCTGAAGTAAACTTGCCCATTTTTTATTGTTTAATTTTCATACACATCTAAATTCTCTTTGCAGAGAATATCTTTGCTTAGTGAATGTTCATTTGTTTCATCATTAAGCAAATCCTTTGTCTGATAGGCATCTTGAATGCCTTCAATGAGAAGAATACTTATGACTCCATTTCCCAATGGTCCATCATTGATCTGTAGTGACCTCTATTATCTTTTCCTTTCTTTAAAGTCTTGTTGATCCCCGATTTAAACCTATTATTTGAGATTTCTACTCATTAAAACCAAATTTTTATGTTACCAAGCTTACTCCTATTTTCCGTCTGAGGGTGACTCTTGGAGAGCCAACATTTTTGCGTTGTTTTTGGGGAGAGAAGTTGAATAAATCTTCCCTAGGAGAACGACATTGAGAAGATCTAGCTCTTGATGGTAGATAATAGCAGGACACAAGTTTGACTACAATCTTCTACTTGGAGACTCCCACTTCATTACAGAAGAATTTATCAGTGACTCCACTGGTTTGAAATGGACAAGATTATTTCTTAGAGGTATGCATTTTGTGATTTCACAAATATATCTAGTTTTTTGAATCCTGAGCCTAATAGAAGTGAATGGGAAAGTTTCCTTCCTAGATTTAGAGGAGAGAATAGGGAAGTGCCAACTAAGTTTTTATTAGACTTTCATGAGTGCATGATTAAGATGAAAGTGGTACATGAAGATGTCTTGATTAAGTTATTTAGATATTCTTTGGATGGAGCAGCTCGAGATTGGTATAGATTACTCCCAGTTGCTTCTATTTCTTCACTGAACCAATTTCATGCCACCTTTCATTTGTTTTGTAAAGAGGAATTTTCGGTTGATTTACTTTATCAAGAATGTTGTCATAACTTTTAGTTGTTGTGTAAAGGAGCTGATAATCATGAAAGATCAATGTGTGTAGAAGAGATTATTCATGATAATCAGAATATTGAACATTTTCCTGCTATTGTTATTTCTTATTATTATGGATCTAAAGATCATTTTTCTCTAGATTCAAATCATGAAGATCATATTTCTTTTATTCAGATGGAACTTGTGAACCATGAAGGCAGTCAACAACAATTTTTAGTTTTGCACATGGAGGAGATTGGTAGTAGTTATAAAACTAAGCATGTGCAAAAGAAATTCGGTTTTCAATAGGAACGACAACAAGAAGAGGTATTTCTTTATGACTTTATTGACCCTATTGCTGATTATCTGGAGTCTTTGAGAAGTACATATGTCGAGTCATTCTTTTCAAATGAAGGTTGGGTATGTTGTCCTTTCCAACTGCACTTTTGTATGTCATGGATTCTTCTATTTTTCTGATCCAGATCAAGGATTCTACCAGTTAATCAGATCTTTGCATGGCTTCATTGGAAGCATGATTTCACTTGATCAAGAAGAAGAACAATTGGGTAGAGTAGGAGTAGGATCAATAAATCTCAGTTCTCAAGAATTTGGGTCTACAGTAATTTTGTTTTCAGTTTGTGAATATTCGTAGTTTTCAATAAGAAGTGGAGGTGCTTTCAGGCATACGGGTTTTGTGGAAAAAAACCAATGGATAAGGCCACTGGAACTGCTAGGCTCTTAGAGACTAATAGGGAAGTCTCCATCCTAGTTGGATCCAATGTTAGTGCTCAAAAGTGCACCATCAAAGTTTTCAGTTTCCTCATCAACTTTTGTCCAGATCTTTGGTTCTTGTGTTGTTTCTAGTAAAAATTTCATATGCCAAACTTTCATCTTGCTAGCCTCTTTACTTTTTGTTGCTTACGAGTCCCTTAAGGTTTCCAATGCTTCTTGAATTGATTTGAAATACATTTGGGAAGGTGATTTAGTTCTTATCATTTCATGCTTATCATAAATCTAGGTTCAACTTTGAGCCCTTTTTCTTTCATTTCAAATAACAAAATTGGTTTGTGATTTAACCTCTTGAGTCTAGGATTTCATTACCTATCTTGACAAAACAAAATGATTTTGACCTAGATTCTCTAAGAGGATATTTGGGCATAATTTTACATTTTTGGGAAACAAAAGCTATTTTTGGATTTTAAGCCAATATTGGCCTCTTGGGCTTATAATTTGGGCTAAAAAACTTGGGGCCCACATGCCCAATATCTAAGTTAAGTCCAACGTCGAGGCCACATGGGATGTAAAACTCCACAAGTCAAGCACCTGTCACAAACACAACAAGGGTTAGCCACAGATTCTACATACAAGTTAGAGCCTAGCGCCCAAGCACTAAGCTACATGGAGGAGGACCCCATGGGGGGATTTCATATTGCACTACAGGACGAACATGCACCAAAATATTTGTGTATATAAAAACCAAAAAAGTGTTGTCACCGAAAAAATGTGGTATATATCCCACAACACAAACAAAGGGATTTAGAAACAAAGAGGACTATATATATAATTTTGTAAGCCAGAGGGGAAAACGAGTTGTAATCTAGTATGCTATTGAATATTCATCAAAGCTATTTTATGAGATTGTCTTCTATGTTTTCTATTATGTTCTTCTTCTTGTTTGATGTATTATTTTTTATTTATGGATGCCTAAAGAAGAAGAAGATCTGTTGTAAAATTACCCATTTTTCATTGTTTACTTTTCAGACACATCTAAATTCTCTTTGCAGAGAAGATCTTTGCTTAATGAATGTTTATTCTTTTCATCATTAAACAAATCATGTGTCTGATAGGCAACTTTAATTCCTTCAATGAGAAGAATACTTATGACTCCATTTCTCAATGGTCCGTCACTAAGCTGCAATGACCTTTGTTATCTTTTCCTTTCTTTAAAGTCTTGCTGATCCCTGATTTAAACCTATTATTTGATAATTCTACTCATTAAAACCAGATTTGTATATTACCAAGCTTACTCCCATTTGCGGTCTGGGGTGACTCTTGGAGAGATAATAGATTCAACATTTAAATGGGACTTTTATTATGATGAGGAGAAAACTACAATGGGGTGAGATATACACAGTCTCTGTGTATTGTTACTCATTGAAAATAAAAAATTATGTAGGCCAAGGCTCAGAGACACCCTTGTTTAGAGTTAACAAGAACATTAACTCCTTCGTCCACTCAACTTCTAGCAGGCTACCCTCTTTGAGATCCCATTTTTTTTGTTTTCCTTCCCTTTTTCTCCTTGTCTCTCCCTTCCTTCCTTCTTTACTACTGCTCTCATTACTTTTAATGGGACTCCCTTGGAAGGCCAACTGTCATAGTTGTTTGTTTCACCTTCCCATTGTGCCATAAGACATAATAAAATGAAATAAATAAAACATGTGTATTTACAATATTTACAAATATTTTCCAAGATCCAATTAGGATCATTGCATAACATAGTATTCAGGTAAATATTCAACAAGAAATAAGTTATGTTAATAAGTCTTTGATGCATCAAATGATTCAACAAATTGAAGTGATAACCAAACATAAGGGCATGGCACCCTTCACAAGTGAGATATTTATACAAGAAATAAGCCACATCATCCCATGGTTATCTTAATGATGACCTTATAAATCATTTTCTCCATCATATATGTGTTGGAAATACTAAAACAACTGAGAGGGGGGGTGAATCAGTTGTTTATAAGCTTAAACAATTTTATACCTTCTTAACAATTATTAATATTTCTTCATGTGTCATCAAGCAACATACAGCATATGGACAGTAAGAGTAAAGATCATCAGTCACACATAAAATACACACAGAGACCGATTTTCACGAGGAAACCCATAAAGGGAGAAAACCTCTTCTTCTTTGAAATGATAGGCAGTCTTTTTCAGTTCTGTACATCATCTACAATTGAGCACCAACTCAATGTGAGGCTGCTACCTCTGTTTTACAAGCTGCAACTTGTTTGAGAGCTCCAACTCTCTGGTTTCTCTAGCACCCACTAGAAGAAAGCACCAACTCCCTGAGTATTCCAGCACCAACTGGATGGAAGCACCAACTTCCTGGATGTTCCAGCACCAACTAGATGGAAGCACCAACTTCCAGTTACACAGGTTCCAACCTGCATAACAGAGAACACCTGTTCTCCCTAGCACCACCCTGCCACCCTAGTTTCTCTGGCCACTACCAGATGGAAGCTACAACTTCCTGTGTTCAAGCTCCCACTTGAACTTCTGAGGACAATAGTCCTCCCGAGCACCTCCCAACCACCCTTGTTTATTAAAGACTAAATAAACATTCAAATTTACAGATAAATCAATTCATACCAGTTTTACTTTATTATGTAAATCTTGTCTTTTGATGCTTGCTCTATCAGTCTGCTCTGCTTCTGCTCTATCATTCTGCAATTCTTCTCTTCCTTCACAAGTCTGCTTCTGCATCACGTTCTTTTGTCATTCTCTTATTTTTCTCTTCTGCCTGTCATTAAATTTCATACTCAATATCTTCTCCTTTCTCCTTTCTAACTGTTTCGTTCTGTTTCCATTCAGAACAACCAACCAAATTCAGTCTCGCACATTTTCTTTTATACTCCATTCCTTAACGATTCCACTTCCCCTTCCAATGGGAGATCTAACAACATCTGTTTTGGCAACTAAAACGCTAACCAATTCATCATTCTCAGTCAGTTTCACTTAACGGATTTACAACTGAAGTGTTAATATGTGAGGAACAACAACAACCCTCCGATCAATGTTTAATCCAACGATTCAGATCCCATCGGGATTTCACTCATCGTGAATTCGGCATTCTCATTATCGATATGCACTTGCACTCAAAACCCCCGATTCTCCGATCCCCGATGTGCTCTTTTCCTGAACCTTAGCCCCTTCTGGCTACACACTGGTCCATGTGACCAGCTATCATGTGACCGCCACCATACCACTCGTCGGGGTTTTGGGATTCACAAGGATAATGTGCATACGTCCCCTAGAGATGCGATATACCGATTCCCGACCTCCTCTGTACTCCTTACACCTGTCCTGCATTTAACTCCTGGGTGGCCCACAGCCTATACCTCTTATCGGGAAATCACGTATCGCGATTTCGCGATGTCTGATGTTCAAAGTTCTTGTCAATACCAAAACCCGAACCCCGAAACTCCGAACAGGGCTATGATCAATGGATCAGATTCATTCTTATCCAACGGCTGTGATCACTTCGCGAAATCGCATTTTGCGATTTTGGAGTTCTTGATGCATTGTTTTCTTTGTATTATGAACTCCCGATCCTCGAATCTTCGATGCCACCTGTCCTCTGCGCTGGTTGTGCCATGTGTAACTTAGCTGACGTGGTCTGTTGACGTGGGTCGATTCGATGTTGATCTGACGGTTCAGATTCCGTCGGGATTTCGCATATCGCGAAATTGGGGATTTCGTTGTAGAGTGAACTTTGCATTATGAAATCCCAATCCCCGAATTGCCGATGAGGCCTCCTGGCTGCCACGTGTCGATACAAATGAATGGTCTAGATCCCCGCTTGATTAATGGTTGCGATCAAATCGCGAAATCGCATATCGTGATTTCGGGGTTTTCAACGTCAAGTGATTTTTGTGTTATGAAGTCCCGATCCCCGAACCTCCGATGGCTTATCTCCCTTGCAACTTCTGCAGATCTGACGGCTATTGTTCTTTAGGGAAATTTGAATAAGATCCTACGGTCACTGACTCTTCTCCTCCCGATAATTGCTGCGCTGCTATTCATTGCTATTGTCATCACTGCAACCACAACTGTAGTTGCCATCAATGACAAGTATACACTAGTTTTCTTTCTATTAACTGAAATTGCCAACAATCTCCCCCTTTGGCATTGATGGCAACACTTGCATTCAGACTTGACTCTCTTGCATTCGACCATTTGCATTCGTCATTCAGATTCTCCTTTGTTACAGAAACATTTCAAACTCGTCTCCTTTAATCATTTTTCCCCCTTTGACATCATTGTCAAAGAATAAACGTTCTTCCACAGATCTTGTTGCAAAACATACTCCCCCTGTCATCTATAAGTATTGAAGAAATCTATTAGATATTCAATACGCACTCCCCCTGACCAGGTGCACATATTAGACACCAAAGTTTGTAACCCCTAGCTTTTGACGAAGATATCCAAACAGGGTCGCAGCCAATGGTTTAGTGAAAATATCAGCAATTTGTTCTTTAGAGGGTATATAGTTCAATTGAACAATTCTGTTTGACACTTGTTCTCTGAGAAAGTGATACTTTATAGGAATATGCTTAGTTTTTGAATGAAGAATAGGATTCTTGGAGACACTTATGGCACTGGTGTT
>JASDQU010014755.1:186459-229833 GCA_032191745.1 Picea mariana | reverse complement strand
GGATTTCACCCATCGCGATTTCGACATTTGCGATGTCAAAAATCACAAGTCCTTCGGACTCGCAATTCTTCGATTCCCGATGGCTCCTTTCCACTCGCTATCCCTGCTGGCTATAGGCCCATATGACCATCAGCACATGACCTCGATCAAACCTCGCATTGGGGTTTCAGCATTTAACACGTCATCATACACATGCCTGTAGAATCCCCGATCCCCAATTCTCCGATGAACTTCTAGCTCGATGACTTAGATTAGATTTCACGATTTACACATCGTGATTACTCCCACTTCTCTTTGATCCGACGATGATCGGGTCTAGCGCTTGAATCCAACGGTCACTGAGTCATCTCCTCAACCATAATTGTACTCGCACTCCATGCAGAGATTCAACGGTCCAAATCTCATTCTTATCCAACGGCTGTGATTACTTCGAGAAATCGCATATCGCGATTTCGGAGTTCTTGATGCATTATGTTCTTGACATATCAAAGTCCTGATTGCCGATGCCTCTGCTGACGTCACACGTGATTTGGCACGTGTTAGATTCTGCCACGTGTCACTCTGATTCATGAATTGTATGTGCCTGAAGTGTTAGATCTGCCTGACACCTGTCATTACTTGGTTGTGCCACGTGTCCCTAGCTGAGGTGGACTGCTGACGTGAATTAGATCGACGGTCTAGATCGCATGTTGATCTGACGGTTCAGATTCAGTCGGGATTTTGCATATCGCAAAATCAGGGTTTTCGATGCATTGTGTTCTTCGCATTATGAAATCCCGATCCCCGAAACTCCAATGAGGCCTCCTGGTTGCCACGTGTCCATACAAATGAATGGTCTAGATCCCTACTTGATTTAATGGCTGCGATCAAATCGCGAAATCACGTATCGCGATTTCAGGGTTTTCGTTGTAGAGTGACCTGGACATTTCAAAGTCTCGATCCCCGATGGCTTTTCTCTCTTGCAACTTCTACAGATATGACGGCCCTCGTTCTTTCGAGAAAATTGAATGGGATCCTACGGTCACTGACTCTTCTCCTCCCGATTATTGATGCGCAGGATCCTACAGTCACTGACTCTTCTCCTCCCGATTATTGATGCGCGACTATTAATTTCTATTGTCATCACTGCAACGACAACTGTACTTTCCATCAGCAACCACAACTGTACTTTCCATCAATGACAAGTATTCACTGCATTTTGTCCACTGAATTTGCCAACAATGTGTTCCCTCTCGAGTGATTATCTTCATCTAGTGAAGATCTCCTAGAGGCCATGACCACGTTTTATCCCTTTCCATGGCATCCTTCCAGAGCATTATCCTCTTGGAAGCCATGATCCAGACGAAACCAATGAGCATAGTTTCTCTTATTTGTGGAAATCTCGTTAAAAAATGAAACAGGGGATTTGAGCATAGTTCTTTTCCTATGTCAAGCTCATTAAAAAATGAAACAGTCACCTCTCTTGAACCTTCTTTTCATCCACCCTTCTTTTTTTTCTCATCTGCTAGAGAACTTGGAAACAACCTTAGAGCCGGTGAATGAATTGAATCTTAGAGGGCATGTCTCCAGCCTTTGATGATCTTTCTAGAGTTAAGACACTAGCTTTCATGCTGGGGGCATACCGAGCTTAGTATTTGTTCTTTCTCGTGCTTGTAAATACATGAGAATGCATCTGGGTAGACTTTTATCTCTTTTCCGGACCTGTATGGATACATGAAAAAGGAACCCCCTGGAGTCTCCTTTAAGCTCTTTTCAGACTCTCTAAACATGAAAAGATCATCGAGTGATCTTGCTTCCTTTCCTACTCATTAAATGGTTTGAAAGGGCATCTTTCGAGTGATAATTTATCTCTTTTTTGACGCAGGCAAGAACACTCACGACCCACACCTTCGCGTCGTCACGCTCTCCTTCTCTCAGGATCGTTCAAAATCCCTTCTTTGAGCCAAATTAGATCTTTAGATCCCTTGCTGGAATCTTCTGTTAAAAACCTGAAATCCACAGGTCCTTTCGCTCACCCTGTCACGGCCTCTGCACCTAACCGTGGTTATCCCCGACTCCCTATCGGGGTTCAGGATTTCCTGCTTCCTGCTGTCGAGAGCCACTACCCTCTCGATTCCTCGATTGTCGATGAGAACTTTTTCTCCACTTGTTGGCCCTCCTAGATCAGCTCCTGACACATATGATCATGCCTCCGCTACCATGGCCTTACCCCCTTCCAAGGTTACTCATATTGGGGTTTCGAGGTTCACGATGTTGAGATGCACATGTGCTCGGAACTCCCGATCCTCCGATCCCCGATGTGCTTTAGCCCTCCACTAGGCCCTGTCCAATGTGACCTCCATCCCATGACCACAACCTTATCTCGTCGGGGTTTCAGGGTTTGCGATGCCAAATTGTATACGCTTGCAGGATTCACAATATGCGATCCCCGACTTCCTCCCGATCACTGACAGTTGTCCTCCACTATAGCTTTGTCCTCCTCCATTGTTGTGATGATAGTTGTTCCCCACTCGTCTGGGTTTTCAATACCACGATGCACCTATATTCAGGACTCACGATCCTCTGAATCTTGATATGCCCCTAGTGCGTTAGCCCTCCTAGCTAAACCATGGTCCATACGACCACTACCATATGATCTCGACCATATAGTTTCCCATTGGGTTTTTGGGGTTTGTGATGTCAATGTGCATACACCCTTTGGACTCCTGATTATCTGATCCCTGATCCTCTAATGGCTCACGGTCGTTGACCTGTCAACGGTCCTTTCACCCATCGTGAAATCTACCACTTGTTCTCCTCCTTCACTGTGATGACAACTGGCTCCCACTACTGTGCCTTTCCTCATCCCTGGTGTGCTGACAGCTGGCCCCCACTGATCGGGGTTTCACAATTCGTGATTCCAAAGTGCACGAACAACTTGTCACCGGAATCTCCGATATCCCGATTCCCGATTAGCCGATGAACGACCTCCTGTCAGGACTTTCGTCGATGGCACCGATCTCCTGCCATGCATCCTTCCATATGGATGGTCCCGATTCCTCTAGGATTTTGAGACTTTTGATGTCCTATTTCCCTCGACCTTGAGAACTCCGATTCTCCGAGTGTCGATATCCCAATGGCTCCACCCTTGATTGGGACTTCTCGTCCTATCCACGGGGTTAACTCCCGTGCAACTCCTGCAGATCCGACGGCTGTCAGGGCTTCTAAGCAAGATCTAATGGCTCAAATATGTTCTCCTCATGCACTTCTCCTTGAGGCTTAACCTCCACGCACCTTCTCCCGATCCAATGGCTAACGGGATTTCTACATGGGATCCAACGATTGTCGGTCTCCTCCTCTTGTGGGCTCCTCCTGAGCTCCTCCTGGACGTGTAAACCAACGGTCCAGATCTACTCTCCTGGTAGACTATGACGGCTAACGCTGCTCCTCCTGAGCTTCTTGCATGCTTTCTTCCTACACCTTGGAATAATTTACAAGGTTCCAACGGCATCGACCTTCGTTGTTCCTCTCTGCGAGCTCTTTGACTTCGAGCCTTGCCACGCGTATGAAATGTTTCCCTTCCTGAGCTTTCCTTTCTCGAGTCCTCGAAGGATTCCTTCGACTCCTGTACTCCTTGCAGAGTCTCCTACACACACACAATGTGCTTTCTCTTCTGAGATTCCGCAAACACTCAAACCCCTTAGGGGATTTTGGTCTTTCTTCTCCCGCAGATGGAGAATGTTAGATGCCTCCTGGCTCCTTTGTTGCCTATCTACATGCTTACTCGATGCCCTCCTGGCAGAGTATCTCTTCCATAGAATGCCCAGCGATTCTATCTTCTTCTCCTGTGCACTCCTTGCACTTGCTCGATGCCATCCTAGCAGAGCTCTACAGAATCCTTAGTGATTCTAGTCTTCCTCGAACTCACAACAGAGTCCTTCCTCTGTGCACTCCTTGCACCTGCTCAATGCCCACTTGGAAGAGCTCTACAGAACTCCTCAGAGATTCTGTCTTCTGAAATCACAACAGAGTTCCTCCAACTGCACCTCATGCATATGCTCAATGCCCACCTGGAAAAGCCCCACAGAACTTACAACAAAGTTTTGTCTGCAATTGTGTTCCTCACTCACACAGCCTTGCCTCCTGAGGTGTTCAACAACCTCAAAGGTCTTCCTCCTGAGTTGTTGACTTCAGTCCTATGCCGCAGCACATCTTTGTCTGAACCCGTAGTATTCAGAAGTGCAACCTCTGTGCACAGCTCTCAGAATGCTCAACGTTCTGTCACACTTTCCCGGTGTGAAGCCTCAAAGACATTCAACCTGAAATCAAACAAACTCCTGCAGAATGCATCAACACACATACATTCACAGCATAAAAGGAACACACATAGACATCCATATAACACAGAAATATGCAGGAAAAACTGCTTCTGATTATATTAACAATGGCAAATGCCTGTATTTTACAATGGTGTTCCTGAGCTCTCTCTGGCTCTTCTCTCCTACAACCATGCTAACTAAAAATGAGATCTCAAAATGTCTTTTACCTGAGGGGCTCATCGGTCTCTTCCCTCCAGGTTCACCTACTCTAATAAATTACAATCAATGGTTGTCTAGTCCAGTGCTTGGATCTAGATCTCAGTCGATCTAGCATTAAAGTTGATCCTATCTATAGCCTGCATAAAATCACGGCTTCCATGGCTTACTAGCCTAAACACATTAAATTACATTCAATTTTCAAATTTAAATGAGGATTGCGCCTCTCTTTTAGCATATGAATGCATGTGTGCTGATGTGGCTAGCTGGATGGCTGCATGGAGAGATGCTCTTGCATCATTTTTCATCCTCACAAGACTAAAATTATGAAAAAGGACAACACTAGAGTCATCTTTAAGTTCTTCTCAGACTCTCTAAACATGAAAAGATTACCGAGCGACCTTGTTCTCTTCACGCTCATTAATGTATTTGAAGAAAACGTTTGTTGAGTGATAGTTTATCTCTTTTTCGGTCTCGTCAGACTACTTTACAAAAAAGGAACTGAGAGGGTTCTCTTTTAAGTGTTTTTCCAGACTCTATAATCATAAAAAACCTTCAAGTTTTCTGTCTTTGGACTCGCTAAAAAAAACATCGACAGGCCCATACGGGACCGAACCCTTACTTCTTCTAGTTCATTAAACAAAGGAAGAGGAAATTATCGAAGGTGAGTTTTATCGAGCATGTGTTATCATCCTCAAGCTCGTTAAATTAAAAAGAGTTACTCGTTTATCTAGATGGGGGGGGAAATTGAAAAAAGCAAGCCAAGCAATTTTTTGAGAACATTACCAAATAACTCTTAGAGTCGCCCTTGAACATGACACTTTGTCTTTTGCACGCATTATAATCCATTGAACCTATGCACTGAACCAATCCTTTGAGTTTCTTTCACTCCTTTGGGTCACCTGACGTAAGTCACAACATCCACTGCATCATCAAGTTTTTGTCCATGTCATGTTTTTGTTGATGTGCCTCAGTGTTCAAGGGAAGTATCCACCTCGAGAGTCAGCCATCAAAAATATCTTGTCTCAATACCCATGTCAGTCCATGTTCATTTGATCTACCAATTATATCTTTGTGTCTGTTTCGTGTCGTTGATGGGGGATACATCAAGGCCCTCCTTCGATGAGCCTATTCCTATCGAGTTCAGCACATTATCCAGGAATCAGACATAGAAACCAGTTAGTACTTTGGGACCTGCATGCCTCAATGGCATGCCTCCTCATGTCCAAGAGAAGGTTTACATCATTGACCTTTGATCGGATGATTCCATGGATGTTCGGCTCTAGCTCATCCATTCACATTCGTTGGAAAGTACTAGGGTACCTTGGGAATCATTGACATTAATGGTGATCTCCCTCACGCTAGTTAACAGTTTACATCATTGACCGATAATCAAGTGGTTTCTACCATGTTCGACATCAAGACATCTATTCACATGGTTATATTCATACTACATCAGTATCGGTAAGAAGACCCTGGGTTGAATCCATCACTCTATGTATTTTTCCCAGGTTGCGAAGGAGTTTCTATTGAATAATGACACATGTATTGTTACATAGATCCACTTTGTATTGGTTGTGGCTATGTCTTGTCATCTCATAGATCCACTGTGTATCCTTCATGGCTACGATCAGTTCAGGTCATCAGAGTATAGATCCACACTGTATCCTCGATGGCTATACCTTTTTATCAATACAATTATGGATCCGCAGTGTATTTTATGGCGGCCATATCTTGCAAGTTTTGATCACCCAAGCATAGGTATGTCTGCCTTAGGTTTGGACCATGTCATAATATTTTTTGGATGTTTGTGTGCAGCTTCTGTCAGGTTCTCCACATCTATACCCTTGCTTGAAATTCTACAAAGCATTTCAGTTATCAGTTCTCATCTTCTAACTTCATACTTTGGGGGGCAATCTGTTACAAATCGAAATTACTCACTTTGATAGTGTCGCAAGTGTTATCATTACAAAGGTCGCAAGTGTCACAGTTTGCTCACAAGTGTCGCAAGTGTTAAAGAAATCATATTGTCATGATGCCTATGTTGTACCTATAATGACATGAGAAGGACACTTGAAACACCTCAAACATTTGACTTGGAAGAGGAGAAATGAGTCAGCAGGATTATAAACCTTTTTCCATCTGAAAGCACCCTAAAAAATGAGTTTTTGGAGGGGAGTGCTCCCCTATACCTCTTCTGGGAGCACCGACGCTCCCCCTTACACTATCTGGGAGCGTTATAAATCTCCTTTGGACCTTTTGAGGGAGCGCTGGTGTCTTTAGGAGTGTTGGAGCCCCCCTAAAGCCTTCTAGAGAGCGTTATAGCACCCTGATGGCCCTTTTGAGTGAGCGCTGCCTATTCTGGGCAGTAGTTAAGTTGTTGAGATGAATGGGGGAAGGATATTTTCATTCTTGGAAGGTAGTTGGATTTGAATCCCTAGTCCATCCATGATCTTAGGGTAGATCCTCAACTGAAGGAGGAAAATCCTCAAATTCCCCAAGGATATCTCAAGTGGTTAAAGCCTCTCCAAGGCTATATAAGCAAGCTTTCTAATGGTGAAAGAGGACTGGAAAAAAAGAATCACACCAAACTTATGATTTTATAAGTGGTGCTGGAACAAAAATAATTTGGAAGAAAGAGACCTATGATCTCATAGGGAGAAATTAGTGACACTATCATAATTCGTATCGTGGATCTTTTGAGCAAGGGGTAGACAAGGAGGACTTGGTGAAACTGTTGCAATCCATCTACGGTTGTAAACAATGTTTTGTCCTTATTAATATAATTTGCTTGGCCTGTTTATTTCTAATTCATGTTCAATATCACATGCATTAGTCTCTTTAGTAGATAGACCTATTTCGGACTAATCTTGATATAGTAGGAAGTGGTCATACTTTGTTTGTCAACAGGGCTTATCGAAGAGTGAAAGATTGGAGCTCAACTCGGAGCGTGCAAGGACAAACACCAGTAAAAGGTACTTCTTTTCTCCTTCCTCCTCGCACATTAGTTTGTAAAGATCTGAAAGGAAGGAATTTTCCATGTTAAACATCTTTTGTCTTAAGAGTTAAGAGTCTAGCTCTCAAGAGGAGATCTACCTGTCCGTAGGGAGATTTTCCTTCAACACTGACGGTTCCAATATTTCACTCCAGATCGATGGTTGATGACAGTTCATGACTTCGGGGCTTTGACCTTTAGGTAAAATTACTTGTTTTTGGCTTATTTTGTCTGGAGTGGTAAGCGCTAGAGTTGATCATTTCCTTTCCTTTACTGTGATCTGACAGTTCAAATATTTTCACTCCAGATCAAGGGTTAAAAGTAGTTCGTTTAATACGATACACAAAGATATTTATGGATTATACTTTCCTTCCACTAAACTCGATCGCATGGTAAAGAATTCATCCAATGTCCCTCCTTGATCTAATGGATGGGGGAATTTTGTAAATTCATGATTTAGTTTTTCTACCTTATATCCAATGTCCCAAAACTTACATTATCCTTCCTCTTGGATTTGATTAGTGGTTCTAATTGATCTGATGGTTGAGATTACTTCCAAAATTTGAATGGGTGATTAGATTTCCACGATCCTTCACACAAGATTATTCCATGTAGGATATGTGTAAGGTAGCTAGAGAGGTAGTGGTGGGGGACAGAGGGCCCATGGTGATAATAGTGGAGGCCATTCAATGTAAGGTGGACTAGGTCCACTATATTATTAAATAAGGACCACTATGGTAGCTAGATATAATAAATGGGTAATTTATTTGGTATTTAACAATACCTGAGACCCTTATCCATGGGACCCTAGTATATGGTTATACATCAATCATTGAGGGAAATGATTTCATAAGGGGGATGGAATGTAAGGTAGATAGAGAGGTAGTGGGGGGGCCTAGAGGGCCCATAGTAATAATAGTGGAGGCCATTCAATGTAAGGTGGACTAGGTCCACTATATTATTAAATAAGGCCTTCTATGGTAGTTATATATAATAAATGGGTAGTTAGTTATAATAAATGTAAGAGGAATTCTTAGAAGGTTCTACTTCTAGAATATTTCTCCTCTAGAATGTTCTTAGGTGATGGTAGCACTATATAAATGGGTTCAAGCAATGTAATGGGATATGAAGAGAAGTATTGTATTGTGAGTTGTAGCTCAATAGGAGGATGCCCCCTTGAAGAGGAAAGTGAACATGAGAGGATCCATTCCATAATAGGATCCATTGTATGGTGTTTCCCTACCCTGAGGGTTTGATAGTAATAAAAGAGATTTTTCATATTGTTCCTCTATATCTATTGTGGTGCTTTTGTATTCAATTCTTTGGTTCTTAACAAATTATGATGTAGAATATCAGCAAGAGGATGATAATAAAAGATAGGAAAATGAACCATATACTGATGAAGAAGACAATTAAGAAAGACCCTTGTGAAATGATCCATCAAAAAGAGTTCAAAAGAATCATCCTGAAAGTTAGATTATTGGAGATAAAAATGCAGTAGTGGAAACAAGAAGGAAACTCAGTTTTGACTCATAACAAGTAATTTTATCCCTAATAGAACCTAATTCATTTAAGTAAGCTATAAAAAGTAAAGATTGATAAAAGCAATGAATTAATAACTAAACCAAATAGAAAAGAACCAGACTTGGGAACTAGTTTCAAGACCTAAGGATAAGAATTTGGTAGGAACCAAGTGGATCTTCAAGAAAAAACTAAATGAAAATGGGGAGATTATAAATAAAAAAGCATATTAGTTTTCAAAGGATATTCACAAATGGAAGGTATTTATTTTCAAGATACTTTTTCTCCGATAGTAAGACTTGAGGCCATCAGAATGTTCATAGAATTTGTGTGCTTCAACAATTTCAAAATCTACCAAATGGATGTCAAGTCAACATTCCTTAATGGAACACTAGAAGAAAAAGTATATGTTAATAAACCGGAAGGATTAATGTTAACATAAAATTAGGACTATGTGTGCAAGACAAAAAAGGCCCTTTATGGTCCTAAACAAGCCCCCAGAGCATGGTTCTCAAGGCTTGATCAGTACCTACAAAAAAAAGCATATAAGAGAGGGAATACTAACAACAATGTATACCTCACAATTGAGGATCAAAACATGAATGTTGTGGTGGTATATGTAGATTAAATCATATTTGGAAGTAATCTTTCTACACTAACCAGAAATTTTGCAACCAAAATGCAAGAAGAATTTGAAATATCTATGTTGGGAGAACTGTCATGCTTCTTAGGTTTACAAGTAAATCAAACAGAAAATGGGATATTAATTTCCCAAGACAAATATGTCAAGGAAATGATAAATAAATTCCAAATGGAAGAAAATAAACCTATGAGTACTTCGATGGTCACTGGATGTAAACTAATCCTAGAAGATGACTCACCAAAAGTGGGCCAAATGATGTACAGATCAATGGTTGGAAGTTTTCTCTATTCAACAGTAACAAGACCTGACATCATGCAGGTTGTAGGACTCATGAGGAGATTTCAATCTATACCTAAAGAAAATCACTTAAAATTAGTAAAGATAATATTCAGATGTCTTAAAGGCACCTTAGAACTTGGATTGTGGTATCCAAAAGATAAAGACTTCAATCTAATTGCTTACATTGATGTAGATTGGGATGATAGTATATATGACAAGAGAAGCACTAGTGGAGGAGCATTTTTCCTAGGAAGATATCTGGTAGAATGGCTAAGTAAGAAACAAACATCAACATCACTATCTACAGTAGAGGTAGAATACATTGTTGTTGCATCCTGATGCACACAATTTATTTGGATAATGAAAACATTAGAACATTTACAGATAAGATATGATAATCCCATCACTATTAATTGTTATAACACTAGTGCCATAAGTATCTCTAAAAAATCAGTAATGCATTCTAAAAAAAAACACATCCCAATTAAATACCATTTTCTAATAGATTAGGTTACCCAAAAAGTTGTTAAAATAGTGTAAGTGGACACCAAAGAACAAATTGTAGACATATTCACAAAACATTTTCCCAGGAGTAGTTTTGAAAATATTCAACAAAAATTGGGAGTAATTCACAAGCCTCATTAAAACCATAAAAATTGTATCAGAAGAAAAGGGGCACATGGTTAGGGGGATCATTTCCACATGGGGATATAAGAAAGATCCTCAATTTCATTGATGTCAAAGTGGGAGGAAATTGATAAGCAACAGAAATAAAAAATATTTCAAAAAAAAATAAATTCCATCAATGCCAAAGGGGGAGAATGTTGGACACAATGGTATGATATTGTCATTTATGTTAATATGGTGTAGAAGAATCTAGTATAAACCCAAAGCTCAAAAGGAAGGACATTAATCAAAACTCATAAGGGAGAGTGCATTGCAGAAACGTTATTGGGATTGAAATCCCCACTATAGTAAAAATCCAAAATAATCAAGGAAGAATCATGTCCGTTGATATAGTTCTTGGGAAAATCTTGGACTGTCAGATCATGTAGAAGCCATATTGTAAGGTATCTAGAGAGTTAGTGGGGGGGGGGGGCTAGAAAATTTTTTCAAAAAGAGAAAAAAATTATTTCCTTCTTTCACCAAGGAAAGTGATTTGATACCAATTGTTAAATACCAAAGAATTGAATACAAAAACACCACAATAAATATAGAATAACAATATGAAAAATCTCTTTTATTAGTATCAAACCCTTGAGGTAGGGAAAAACCATACAATGGATCCTATTATGGAAGGGATCCTCTCCTATTCACTTGTCTCTTCGAGGTGGCATACTCCTATTGATATTCAAATCCAAATACAATACTTCTCTTCATATACCATTACATTGCTTGAACCCCTTTATATAGTGCTACCATCAACTAAGAACATTCTAGAGGAGGAATCTTGTAGAAGTAGAACCTTCTAAGAAGTTCTCTTACATTTATTATATATCTAACTACCATAGTGGGCCTTATTTAATAATATAATGGACCTAGTCCACCTTACATTGAATGGCCTCCACTATTATCACTATGGGCCCTCTGGGACCCCCCACTACCTCTCTAGATACCTAACATAAACTTCTTGTTGAGATTTTACATCATCATCTCTTGTCCCTTGACCAAGTTTTGGGAGATCATTGGTCAAGTTTGACCTATTTTGGGACTTCGATAGCCTGTCAGAGGATGAGCGCAAGCTGAAGCAGAGATCATGGGATCACGCCCCCTTTTTGGGCCCTTTTTGGGGTTTGGGATTATGTAATGGGTATGGTATATCAGCCCATGGGTTTACCCATGTTTAGGCCTATTTTTTAAAGTATAAATAGATGTCTAAGAAATGTAAGGAGGGGAATCTATGTGATGTTAGACCAATGTGCTAAGTGCTAGTGATCGATCTATGTGATCGAAAGATTGTAAGTGCTCTATCCATAGTATGTGAAGCTTGCAGATCTGAGTGAAAGTGACTGTAGAAGGCTTAGTGTTGTAACCTAGATCATGGAAGGAGGATCTGGCGAGGTGCACATAGATCTCCTGTCCTATGTGGAGTAGGGTTTTTGAGGCTCTGTGCATGTAACTGATTAACCGAAGATAATAGAAGAGAATAAGAGTTGGTGGGCGTAGCCCTAGGGGGATGAACCACATATATGTTGTGTTTCTCTGCTTTGTGCAATGTGTTGATGTGATTATATGTTAATGTGCTTAGTTCTTTAATATAGATGAATGATCTATCGATGCTTAGTGCTTAATAACATGGATGGATGTTAGATCTGACTGATATACATATGCTTAGTACTGAATCTGTTAAGACCTGATCTATTTCATCAAACTAAGTGTTGTTAGATGCTAGATCCGGTTGGATACTGTTAAGGTTCTAACCCGTACATAGGTAGAACAATATATTTGGATGTAATAATGGTCAATATTAATAAGGCCTTTCAATAAAATAGAATAAGGCATATGTAAGAAGACCTAATAGAAGCTTTTGCTTCTAGAAGGATCTTCCTTTAGATGCTTCTTTTTAGTATAAATAGGAGTCGAGGGTATGAGAACCCTAGATTGGATATTATTGTAATACAGCTCTGCTCAATTGGAGGTTTCCCCCTTGAAAAGGCCCGTGAACATTGCTTTCGGATTCAAAATGCTATTTTTGTTGTTATTTTTATATCATTTTAGTGTTATTGTGATGAATGTTCTAGTTATATTGTTGTTATTCTGCCATTACTAGCATTTTATTTCTGTTATGCATACATTTTTTATCTGGTATATTACAAGTGGTATCAGAGCACTTTCCTCGACAGAAAGTGTGGGTTAAATTTTTTTTTCATGGTAGAGACATATTCCGGCATCTTTAAGCCATAAAGATCTGTCATTACGTGCATAAAACCATGATTGAGGGATTCATACATGCAAGAAATACAAGTGGTACTTAAGCACACATCTGTTTGCCACCCTTGTAACCCCTGTTTGTACCCCTTCGAGTGGTAGCGCATTAGACAACACCTGTGTATGGATCAACCTAGATTACCTGAAGCCCTCTTCAGATAAACTTATCGACCGCCTGACTGCTATAGTGTCACTGAGAACAACACTCGGGAAGATACTCTCCAATACTTGGGTAGTCGGGTAGTACGGATAATGGTATGGTCTATCCTCCTTAGTTAGTTCCCTGAGATATTGGGCCAAGTACTATTGTTGGACCCCCCACATATATCAAAGATCTATAGCACAGGGCAAACCCTTGTCTGTAGAACCCTTGAATACCTAACCCTTGGGGGACAAAAACATAAACAAATTAAAACAAACAAGATCTATTGCCACGCAACTGTGTTTGGGTTGCCAAGTAAATACACATTTATTTCTGGTTAAGTCTAGAAATTTTTTCACCATTATTTCAAACCTATTCCATTGGATTCATCTCTTCGCATTTATCACATTCATCAATATCATTTTTTTGGAAAAAAAAACTTACCCAGTCTACCCTTTTTCAGTTCCTCCATCCTCATGGCCCATACTCATAGCTAATACTTGGAAGCTTGCTTCAACACCTTGCAATTTGGTCTCATTGAGACCCAACAAGAAGTGAAACAACTCAGTGCCAATGTTGTTGCCATCAATACAACCATGCAATTCTCAATGGGCGAAATCAAACAAAACCTCACTACCCAGCTTGAATCAGTATTTTCGGCACTCTACACCAAACTGCATATCCCTACAAATAACCCTTCCTCTTCTTCACCCCCACATACTAAAGGTGACCATTCCTCTCATTCCCATACCTTGCAGAACCATCACTTTCAACGTGACCTACTCCTTCAATGGGTGGATGTGACCAAATTTGAAAACTTTGACTCCACTGGTTGGGTAACCCAAATGGAACATTACTTCTCTTTATACAACATTACAGATGACTTGGCCAAACTCCACTATGGTGTTCTCCATATAGATCAAGAACGTTGGCAATGGTGGCAATGGAGAAAAAATTCACGTAAAGGGTATATTGCTTGGACACAATTTGTGGCAGAGAATTATGAATGCTTTGACACTGACACCAACCATTTGGGACATTTTACAAAGATGAAACAATTAGGAATAGTGGAATACTTTATAGCTGCCTTTGAGTGCATGGATTTTAGAACAAAGGGCATGTATGATGCCTTTTTTCGAGAGTGTTTTATCAGTGGCCTCAAGGATGAAATTCAGGCCCATGTCCTCATGGCTCAACCTGAGAGTTGAGTGGAAGCTACCAAAAAGCTAAAGAAGCACAACAGGTTGTATCTTCTCAAAATAGTAAACCCTCCTTCATCCCTCACCCTAAACCAGTAAATCCCATTGCTCCCTCTGCTCCACTAAAGATCTAAAAATTGACTCAGGCTAAAATGGTTAAATGCTAACTCAAAGGCCTTTGTTATAACTGTGATGACAAATATTTCCTGGGCCACAAGTGTAAAGAACAAAATATTTTTATGGACATCTCCAAGGAGATTTCATAAGAAGATGAAGAAACTCCCTCTATGTTTGAATCACCTGAATCCACTGACATAACCCCTCCTTCAGACCCTCTTGAAATAGAACCAGTCATTTCCCTCAATGCTCTCACTGGATTCTCTGCTCCCCAAACCCTCAAGCTAATCGGTTACATCAAGTATCGGAAGGTCATCATTCTGGCTGATAGTGGCATCACCCATAATTTTATCCATTGCCCAAGAAACTCATTGCTACATCCATGCCATCAATAATTTCCAAATCATGATTGCCAATGGTGGTTCCATGAAATGTTGAGGGAATTGTGAAAATGTGTGTCTCCAAATTGGTGACTACCACCTAAAATCCCATATGTTTGCTATCGATATGGCAGGTTGTGACATTGTTCTGTGTGTAGACTGGCTAAGGAATTTGGGTCCCATTCTCATGGATTTTAAAGACTTAACCATGCAATCTGACCAGGAGGGCCACTAATATAAGTTCCAAGGCATCACCATCAGTTCACCTGAGATCATTAGTTCTCATCGCATGGAAAAGCTACTCAAAAAGGATCATTTTGGTTTTATCGCCCAACTCCATGCCATACAAGCAATAGAGACACCCTCGGTACCCCAAGACCTCCAAGCCATCCTTTCTAAATATCAATTGGTCTTTTCCACTCCCCAAGGCCTCCCTCCTTCCTGTGGTGTTCATGATCATTCCATTCCCCTTGTACCAGAAAGCCTTCCTCCCAGTATCCGTCTGTATCGTCACCCCTTTTCCCAAAAAAATGAAATTGAGAAAATGGTCCAGGAACTAATTAATGCATGTGTTATCCACCCTAGTATGAGCCCCTATTCATATCCTATGGTCATGGTCCTAAAGAAAGAAGGTTCTTGGTGAATGTTTCTTGACTTCCATGCCCTCAAAAAACTTACCATCAAAGACAAATTCCCCATTCCTGTCATTGATGACCTCCTGGATGAAGCGAGTGGTGCCCAATTCTTCACTAAACCGAATCTTCGTATGAGCTACCACCAGATACCTATGAAAGAGGAAGATATCCCCAAGACTTCCTTTAGAACTCATGAGGGCCACTATGAGTTTTTGGTCATGCCCTTTGTCTTGTGTAATGCCCCCTCCACCTTCCAAAGCCTCATGAATCATGTCTTTCATCCTTTTCTCCGCCATTTTGTCTTAGTTTTCTTTGATGATATCCTCATCTATAGAAAAACCTAGACAGACCATCTTTCTCATGTGGATCAAGTTCTCCATCTACTCTCTTGGCACCAACTTTTCTTGAAACAGTCTAAATGTGCTTTTGGTGCCTCAGAAGTAGAATACTTGGGTCATCTAGTTGGCAAAGATGGCATCAGGGTGGATCCTAAAAAGATTGAAGCTATGCAAGACTAGCCTCACCTAAATACTCTTAAAATATTTCATGGATTTCTAGGCTTAACAGGGTATTATCGCAAGTTTGTTAAGAACTATGGGAAGATTGCAACACCTCTCACTGCTCTCCTAAAAAAGAACTCTTTCACTTGGACACCAACTTCTTCTCAATCTTTTCAAACCTTGAAGATGGCCATGTGCACCACCCCAGTCCTCGCCCTTCCCAATTTCACAAATACCTTTGTGTTGGAATGTGATTCCTCAGGGAAAGAAATTGGTGTTGTACTTATGCAAGAGGGTCAACCTTTGGCCTTTACCAGCAAGCAACTATCTGAAAGAAATCTGGGAAAATCCATCAATGAAAAGGAAATGTTGGCTATTCTGCCTGTCATGAATCTGTGGCGTCCTTATCTATTGGGGCAATGGTTCCAAATTAAGACAGACTATCAAAGCCTCAAGTATTTTCTGGAACAACACATTTCCTCCCCAAAATAACAAAAATTGGTCACTAAACTCTTTGGATATGATTATGAGATCATTTATAAGAAAGGAAAAGACAATGTGGTTGTAGATGCACTTTCCCAAAAATATGAAGATGAAGGATCCCTTTTTTCTCTTTCATTCATTGTACAAGATTGGCTCCAAGCCATTCGCCAAGAATGGCTACAAGATCCCAAAAGTTTGCAGTTGATCTAGCAACTGCATTCCAATGCTCCAGCTTCCCCAGGGTACTCTTGGCTCCATGAGGAAATTCAATACAAAGGCCATTTGTATTTAAGTAAAAAATCAAATCTTAAATCCATGGTAGTTTCTGAGCTTCATGATATAGCCACAGCAGGGCACTCTAGGTTCACCAAAACCTATGACAGGGTCAAACGTTCCTTTTTCTGGGATGGCATGAAATAGGACATTCACAATTTTGTAGCTGAATGTGGCATGTGTCAATGAAACAAGGGAGAAACAATCAAATCTCTAAGCACACTACAACTGCTCTTGATTCCACCTGCTATTTGGAAGGATATATCTATAGATTTTATTACCGTCTTACCCAAATCGAGAAATAAATTCATCATCATGGTGGTTGTTGATCACCTTTCCAAGTATGCTCATTTCTGCTCCCTTCAACACCCGTTTACAACATCCACGGTGGCTCATATCTTCATGGATCAGGTATTCAAGATTCATGGCATGCCACACTCTATTGTTTCTGATCATGACCCAACTTTCAAAAGAATTTTTTGGCAAGAATTGTTCAAGATACAAGGCACACAATTGCATCTCAACACAACTTATCATCCCCAGACTGATGGCCAAATGAAAGTTATCAACAAGTGTTTGGAAACATATTTGAGGTTTTTTGCCTTAGAAAAGAAAAATCAGTGGGCTCAATGGTTACCCATAGCTGAATGGTGGTACAACACTTCATACCATCCAGCTACACGCATGACTCCTTTTGAAGCGGTATATGGACAAAATCCACATTCAGTTCTCTCATACTTATCAGGTGCCTCAAATGTCCAGGCAGTTGACCTAACACTTACAGCTCAAGAGGCTATTCTCCATACCCTCAAAGATCATTTGGTCATGGAACAGAATCACATGAAGAAACAAGAAAATCAAGGTCACTCTGAACGTCAATTTGTAGAAGGGGATCAGGTGTTTCTTCGACTACAACCTTACAAGAAAACTTCCCTCAAGGACAAGCATTGTCAGAAGCTAGTGCCCAAATTTTATGGTCCTTATACTGTGCTCAAGTGTGTGGGAAAAGTTGCCTATTAGTTAGCTTTTCCCAGCCATTAGAGGCTACATCCTATTTTTCATGTTTCATGCTTAAAGAAGGTGATTGGAGCTTAATGCCAAAGTCAAACCAACCTTTCAGAGTTAGCTAAAGAAGGATCCATTTGGCTAAAACCAGAAGTAGTTTTGGACCAGTGTGAGCATTGCCTACATAAGAGAACCATCAAGGAAGTGCTATTCTAGTGGGAAAATACAACTCTAGCAGACACCACTTGGGAGCCAACTACCATTCTGCAGCAATTTCCTCATCTCAAGCCTTGAGGACAAGGATGTTTTTAAGGGGGTGGACATGTTAGGGTCCTAACCCGTACATAGGTAGAAAAATATATTCGGATGTAATAAAGGTCAATATTAAAGAGGCCTTTCAATAAAATAGAATAAGGCAGATGTAAGAAGACCTAATAGAATATTCCTCTTCTAAAAGGATCTTCCTCTAGATGCTTCTTTTTAGTATAAATAGGAGTCGAGGGTATGAGAACCCTAGCTTGGATATTATTGTAATAGAGATCTTCTCAACTGGAGGTTGTCCCCTCAAAGAGGCCCGTGAACATTGCTTTTAGATTCAAAGTGTTATTTTTGTTGTTATTCTTATATCATTTCAATGTTATTGTGGTGAATTTTTTGGTTATATTGTTGTTATTCTACCATTACTAGAATTTTATTTATGTTTTGCATACATATTATATCTGGTATATTATAGATACTGCGATGCTCTGTAATTAGGGTTTTTTTGCATTGTTACCAAGAATTGAATGTTGATGAATGTTTACTGCTAAGTTCTCTATTAAATGTTAGAATCACATATCTGTGTCCCAGCTAAGGTTGTAGACATTTGAGTCCTGCAACCACCCCTGCCTCTACCTTGGGTGAGACCTCATCTGCTTCGCAGGTGTTGTTGAAAGGGTTGATAGTTAAGGTTTTTTTGGTGCATTGTTGTAGCGTTCAACCCTAGGTCTTCCCCTATGACAACAAATGGTTTCATTGCCAGGACTGAAACTTTGATTGCTGGGAACTGAGAAAGAATAAGCTTTGTGCAAAGTTCTGACCTAAAATTGTGAAATCTATGTGCGTAGATTTGTCACTCTAGTATGAATTACTCTACTTAGTTTGTGAAGCTCTATGCTAAAGAAAAGAAGTATGATCTAAAGAAAAGAGGTAATATATGAACGCTTTGTGCTCTGATAAAGGTAAGAATAGTGAAAAGTTTTAAGATCTGGAAGCTTTTTGTTCTGTAGAAGTAATATTAGTGGAAAATTTTTGTTTCTAAAGTATAGATCTAGGTATGTTTGATAAGATTTATCCTTTCTTGAAAACTAGGGCACTGATAGATGAAAGAAGATTTAATATAAGTAGATCTGATAAGAATAGTGAAAAATATGTTATACGTATGTATAGAAAGAATGTTTGGACTAACAAATGGACATAGGATCTTAGGAAGATTTTTTTGCAGGTTAACCACTATGATCCTAGTGCACAGTACAGGAAAGGTTGGGGATCATTTAAGAGAGAGAGAGAGAGGATTAACCCTTTGTTACAGTTGCAGAAGACTGTGACATCTGGCTAAGGAATGCCCTGGTAGAAAACCTAGTTGCCTCTGTTGCAAATCTATGGACCATGAAGTTTTAGATTTCCCTAGAATGAATGCTCAACTTGAAAGGATGAATATTAGACAAGGATACCACGAGAAAATTCAAGCAACTGATATTATGGAAGAACCCCATAAAGAATCAGAGAAAGTATTGCTACAGATGAAAGAAAACCTGAATGATCACTGACATATCATCTTATTAGAGTTCTTCAAAGAAAAAGAATGTATTGAAGTTAGAATAAGAGTCTTCGACATTGACTGTGTTCTAGATGAGGAAACATAGGTGAATATCATGACAAAAAGAACTTGGGAAGCTATGGGAAGGCCTGTTATGATTCCTTCATTATGAGGAATAGGACTATTCAGAGGAAAGTTGATAAACCTATGTGGAAAGATTACCCAGATATCTATGAATTCCAAGGGAAATTTGACAGAGGAAGAATATGAAGTTGTTAAATTTATTGAGGACAACGCTCCATTTACTATGTTTCTTGGAAAACCTTGGATTGAAAGAGATCAGGCCAGAAGGGAAGAAAAAGAATTCTCAAAAGAAAAGAAGCAAGAGATAAAATATTTCATGACTAGGAAGATCACACACTTGATTGACGAACATGAGAACCAAGAGAAGATATTTAAAACCAAAGACTGGAATGTCAAAGAAGGAAGAACACTAGAAGACCCACAGAAGATTGTAGTACCTATTCCAGATACATATGAAGTATTACCCATGATTTCTAGGAGAGGATCTCAATAACGTGAAGTTACTATGCCAAAAGAAGATAAGAATCAGAATGGAAAAAGGAATTTACAAAATTGGAGCTTCATCAAAATACCAGAACAACGTCACATGGCCGTTCACCATGGTGAAGCAATATAGCCATCAGAGATAGTATAACCATTCGACTGACGCCCAGAATGGGAAGAAAGGAATTAATGGTTAGAAATATTTCCATCGGACCGTTGGGACTATGTTGTAATAGACATAACCGAGTTAATGAAGGCTTTCTACACATTGCAAGAGATCCATTACCAAGTATCTATTTATCCCGTCATGCCATGCATCGATAACCCTTTTTTCTAATGGTGAATTTGAGCCCATAGATCAACTGATTTTCACATAGTGATCATCACGTGTTTTCCATCTATCCAACTACATTGAGAGATTACTCTTCGAACCCAAGACTTTCAAACCTGAGCATGTATGTCCAACGAGTTTAGCGCAACAGAGAAAATTGTCGAGGAATTTCTCATCGACCTCATGAATGAAAGAGCAATGTCGATGTCTGCAGGTATATAAGCATCATCGATGAGAGGACTACAAGACTTTCCATCGACTGCTCTTGGAGCCATATCATCTCGATCGTCGGCAGAAAAGGGAACCAAACAAAAATATGACCTAGCCAATGTGAAGTTGATCCCATCTATATTAGCCGACTATATCCCACATCTAGGCAGCGTGGTAAGTCGTGATAGTGTACCCAGAAATTTCGAGTACACCATGGTCACTGCGTACCTCCCAAGGGGGATACGCACAATTCGAGCGCAGCAGGACAAGATCGCAGCGTTGAAGTTCAATGACTTCAACCTCAGAGATCGAAAGAACCACAACATACTCACCCCTTACAAATACCTAACCAGGACAAAGGGAAAGAACTCAAAGATCATCCCTCAACCGTGGACGATGAACCTCACGCAGTCCACCTTGTTAAATGTCATGAAAATCCCACACTTCGGAAGACACCAGGAATTCAATGCCTATGACAAGTTGCTACTGTCGTGTTACCATGGAGGCTATTTATGGATAGACCATCGTATTACAGTCGATACAACATTGATCCATAGGATCATAGGGTTGAGTATGAAAGGACCTAACCCACAGGAGTTCTACCCAGGAAAGGCCATAGATTGTGCACTAGCACAGAATATTAAGGACACATACGACGATGTCGAGAAGGGGACGTGAGGCTACAAGGTAGCCTCCATCCAAAATGGCGTAGTGCACCTAGCATGTTAGTTAATAGATGGAAATATGGTACGCAAGAACCGACCCACATAGGTCACGGGCTTTGTCATCGACATCGTGGGGAAGTGTGTAAAAGTCTTACAGATGAATTGGATGAAGTACCTGGTCAATCAGCTTGAACTAGACTACCGTGAAGCCCAGGATCAGGGCTATAAGTTCCATTTCAACTGGCTCCCAATCCTTATCGCCTTTGTGTTGGAAACCTGAGAGGGGAGGGTGGGGTGAATAAGTTGTTACCATGCTTAAATAATTATGCTTATTTTAAACTCTTTACAGAGCACTCAATGACAATCACAATAATGTAGGGAAGTAAGCAATAGAACATTCAACATCATTCACACATATGAGATACACAGATACAAATATTTCTTGAGGAAACCCATAAAGGGTAAAAACCTCTTCTTCTTTATATGATAAGTAATCTTTACATTATGTACATTATCATACTTATGAGCACCAACTCATTGTGAGGCTACAACTTGTTGAGAGAACCAACTCTCTATTTTCTCTAGAACCTACTAGAAGGAATCACCAACTCTTGGTTTCTCTAGCACCCACTAGAAGGAAGCACCAACTCCCTGGTTTCTCTAGCACCCACTAGAAGGAAGCACCAACTCCCTGGTTTCTCTAGCACCCACTAGAAGGAAGCAACAACTCCTTAAGTGTTCCAGCACCAACTTGATGGAAGCACCAACTTTCAGTCACACAGTCACCAACCTGTATAACAGAGAACAATAGTTCTCCCTTGCACCACCCTGCCACCTTGGTTTCTCTGGCTGCAACCAGATGGAAGCTACAACTCCCTATGTTCAAGCACCCACTTGAACCTCTGAGGACAATAGTCCTCCCTAGCACCTCCCTACCACCCTGAAATATAAAGTTTTCTATATATATAAATTTATCATAGTGATACAATATTTATCAATGGCTTACCGGTCTCATCATCATTCTGCTACACTACTCTGCTCTACCTGCATCAGTGTCTTCCTACACACCTTCCTTATGCTTTATGTTCTTCTGCCCTTTATGCTCTGTGTGTCATGTCCCTTCTATGCACCATTCCTCTTCTGTGTATTTTAGCTATTGCACACTTCCTCCTTATACACGCATGAATCACTCTCAACAATAACACCATCTCTTCTTTGTTCTGCATTCTTATAGTCTCTGTGCACCTTGTGCATCCTATATGCGCAATCCTTCTATGTGCTCTACACACCAACATTGTTTTTCACATAGGGATGTTCACTCCACTCAACATTGCCACCACTTCACCCACTCAAGCATCAATACCCTCTCTTTGTTCTGCATGTTCTCCTCGTGTAGAGTCCTCTTCCTGATCATCATGGAAATTTCTCAACTTTTCTAGTGGTTAAACCCATGTGTTCATCATCACTGGGTGTTATGCTGAGATTTCTTAGCTTGTCTAGCAGTCGAGACTCTTCGTCTTCTCTATCATAGTCGAGCTCATCCTATCTATTACAGTTATAGGCTTCAACACTCTTCCATCTGTCAATCACCTCTATCAACAGTCTTCATTCCACTGGCAGATGCCTTGAGACTCTTCATCTTCTCTGACGATCACCCTGAAGTCTCTTTGAGTCCTCTGATAGAAACCATCAGTCATTTCTAGTAGTTACACTGAGAACCTATTGAGCCTTGTGCCTTTGGCACCTTTCACCTTTCCTTTCACATGTGGCCTCAAGTGGTGACCACAGCCTACACCAAAAGGTGTTTTTGCATTTCGACATTTTGTCATGTCACATGTCATGAATTCCTGTTGCGAGGCATATCAAATATCCAAGTCGCGATCTTTGAAATTGAGCTTGGTTTCACTAGCTCCTTCCTCAATCTTCCGTAGATGTGACCACTAGCTGTGAACATAGCTTTATTCGAAACTACATTTCACAATTTCGCATTTCATGAATTTGTTGCGAGTCACTCTAACTCTTCCAACTCTCGATCACAAAATTTAGCCTTGAAACTTGCAAGATCCTTCCTTCACATGCCCACAGTTGTGACCAAGCGTTTATCCATAAAGTGCTTTGGAAATTTTTCATTTTGGCATTCCTGCATTTTGGCATTCCTGTGGTGAAGTGTTTCGACACTTCCAACCCCTGATATTCGAAACTTGCACCAAAAGGTATTTTTCGCATTTCGGCATTCTAACATTTAGACATTCTTGTGGTGAAGTGTTTCGACACTTCCAACTCCCTGTATCCAAAACCTTAACCAAAAGGTGTTTTTCGCATTTCGGCATTCCGACATTTTGGTATTCCTATGGTGAAGTGTTTCGACACTCAAACTCTCGATATCCAAAACCTGCACCAAAAGATGTTCTTCCCATTTTGGCATTCCTGTGGTGAGATATATTGATGCTCCATGTCGCGATCCCTGAAACTCCATGTCGCGATCCTAAAAACTCTGAAATGGAGTCTTTGTTGATGTGCATGTTTCAGGATTTCGATGTTTCGCATTTCACAACTTCAGGACTCTTGTGATGAAGAGTCTCGATTCTTGACTCCTTCAACTCCTAGTATCTAAAACTCTGAAATGGAGATTAAGTCATGTTTTGATGTGCCTGTTTCAGGATTTTGTCATTTCGCATTTCACAACTTCGGGACTCCTATGATGAAGAGTCTCAACTCTTGAGTCCTCCAACTCTCGATATCCAAAACTCCGAAATGGATATTAAGTCTACTAGCTTTTGATCTTTCCATGCCATCATCGCTACTGATATTTCTTAACTGCTTATTTTTCGTTGTTGTCTCCCAACTTTAAACCTGCCAACATCACTACTATTCTTTCCTGTAACCATACCTTCATCGTTGTTGTTGTTGTTGCCATCAATAACTGTAAGCATGCTATCATTGGCTAGGGGTTTAGTAAAGATGTCTACAATTTGTTCTGTGGTTGGAATGTAATGGACCTGAACAATCTGATTGGTGACCTTCTCTCTCAGAAAATGGTATTTTATGGGAATATGCTTAGTCTTGGAGTGGAATACAGGATTCTTGGACACACTAATGGCACTAGTGTTGTCAAAATGAATTGGGATTGGTGCAGCATATTTTACCTCCAAGTCTGCAAGTGTCTGAATCATCCATAATACTTGAGTGCAACAAGCAGCAACAACAATGCACTCTGAATCTATATTTGATAAAGAAATGGAACCTTTCTTTTTACTCAACCATGCTACTAGAGAATCTCCTAAGAAGAACGCACCTCCACTTGTGCTTTTCCTTTCATCCATGCAGTAGCCTAATCAGCATCTGAGTAGACTGGTAATTGAAAATTATGATTCTTAGGATACCATAGGCCATAGTTCATTGTTTCTTTCAAATATCTGAATATCCTTTTGACAGCTAGCAAATGACTTTGTTTAGGTGTAGACTGATATCTTCCTACCATTCCAACAGCATGCATTATGTCTGGGCGAGATGTTGTGACGTACAACAAGCTTTCTATCATTGACCTATATGAACTTTTATCAACATCAGGTGAGTCATCATCCTTGCTTAATTTGCATCAAGTAACCATAGGTATGCCCATAGGTTTAGAATCTTCCATTTGAAACCTTTTCAACATTTATCTTAGATATTTTTCTTGAGAAATGAACATCCCTTCAGACCTCTGAGTAATTTGCAGACCAAGAAAAGATGACAGTTCAACTATCATAGACATTTCAAACTCAGACTCCATGGCAGAAGCAAACCATTGTACCAATGAATCCTTATTACATTTGAAGATGATGTCATCTACATAGACCAACACGATGAGCAAATCATTATCCTCTATTTTGATATATAGATTGTTATTAACTGTTCCTCTCTTGAACCCTTTGTCTTTGAGATATGTATCCAGTCTATGATACCTGGCACGAGGGGCTTGTTTTAACCCATATAAATATTTCTTCAGCTTGCATACTAAGTCAGGGTTATCAAACAGTTTGAAACCCTCTGGTTGTTCCATATAGACTTCTTCATTTAAATCTCCATTTAGAAAAGATAACTTGACATCCATTTGATAGAATTTAAAACTTTTATGACAAGCATAGGCAACAAATATTCTGATAGCTTCTAATCTTTCTATGGGTGCAAATGTTTCATCAAAATCCAGTCCTTCTATTTGAGCATAGCCTTTGCAGACGAATCTTTCTTTGTTCCTGACAACTTGTCCCTACTCATTCACCTTATTCTTAAAGATCCATTTGGAACCAATGATATTTTTACCTTCAGGTCTATGAACCATCTCCCATGTATTGTTTTTCTCAATCTAATCAAGTTCATCATTCATTTCTTTAACCCAATGATCATATTTGCTAGCTTCATTAAAATTCTTGGGTTTCAGCATGGATATGAAAGATATATGTGATTGTTTGGTGTTTTTTATTATCTTTCTCCTGGTTTGTACACCTTTGTCTTTTTCACCAATTATTTGACTTGCAGGATGATTCTTTTGAGTGATTATGGAGGAGGAATTTGAAGTTGTCTGCTAATTTGAGTATGTCTGAGTATCTGTGTCTTCATCTGATTCAGAGTCTTCATTTTCTAATTCTTGGACATGTTCATCTTCAGCTTTAGCTGTGTCCTCTGTAGAAGACTAATTATTGTACACCTCTCTTGCTGGGATTCCTTCATCAATTTTTATGTCAATACAGTCAACCATTTTATGCAGCCTCTTCTTATAGCATATGTATCCTTTACTGTTTGTAGAATACCCTAAGAAGATACCTTCATCAGCCCTATCATCATATCTGCCAAGGTTCTCATCATTATTCTTTATGTAACATTTACTCCCAAAGACATTGAAGTGTTTGATTGAATCAGGTCTCCCATACCATAGTTCATAAGGTGTCTTGTCACTTTGTAGTCTGAGGTGGGCTTTGTTAAGAACATGGACTACTGTGTGTATTGCTTCCACCTAGTAGTTTTGACCAATGTTCTTCTCATTCATCATTGACCTGGCCATTTGCTGCATTGTTCTATTTTTCCTCTCAACTACTCCATTTTGTTGTGGAGTTCTTGGGATTGTGTATTCTCTCTTGATCCCATGCTTATCGTAGAATTCCTTGAAATCACTTGACATAAATTCTCCTCCTCTGTCTGATCTTACTGCCTTTAACCTCTTGCCCGTTTGATTCTCAGTTAAAGCCTTAAATATTTTAAACTTCTCAAATGCTTCATCTTTTTCCTTGAGAAAGGCAATCCAAGTAATTCTGGAGTAATCATCAATAATCAACATGAAGTAGTTTTCTTTCCCTATGCCTTCTTGTCTTGATGGTCCACATAAATCCATATGAACTAGTTGGAGTGGTTTCTCTATTGAAGTACAACTCTTGGACTTAAACTATGTCCTGGTTAGCTTTCCTACTTGGTAGGGTTTACACATAGAATCTTGGGGCTTTGATATTCTTGGAAGATATTTTACTGCCTCAAGATTTTTGAGCTTGATTAAGTGGTCAAAGTTTAGATTTCCAAGTCTCCTATGCCATAAAAAACTTTCATTGTGTTTGATTAGATGACACTCTTCTCTATCTTCTTTCAACACATATACATTATTTTATGTCCTTGTGCCTTTGGCCACCACTTTTCCTAAGTTTACAGACTTTATCTTGCAGTCCTTGGATGTGAACACCACTTCACATCCTCTGTCACACATTTGACTTACACTGAGTAGATTATGTTTCAACCCATCTACAAGTATAACATCTTGGGATTTTCCTTTTCCATTACTTAAACTCACCATCCTTTTACCCTTTATTTTACCTGGAGAATCATTTCCAATGGTTACATTTCCTGATTTGCTTTCACTTAGAGATAGAAACTTACCTTTGTCTCCTGTCATATGTTTGGAGCATCCAGTGTCTTTGAGCTGACAACACTAATCCACACTTGTCACTTTCTTTCTTCTTCCAAACCTTGACATTTTCAGTAGGGGAATTCAAATATGGTTCATAGTTCCTTAAGTGACAGTCAACAGATTTATGTCCATAGTTATGACAGATGTAACATTTTGGTTCATCGAAGAAAGGATCATAACGATTGTTATGCTTAACCTGTGTCCTTTTCCCATCCATCAAGTGATTTGCAGTCTGTGGTGGTTTGTTACTTGGTTGTCTCATTATTTGTTCTAGAATATATCTATACCTTGAATGTCTTGATTGATCATAATTTAATTTTAAAGAACAGTTTACAGCTTTATGACCAAAGTTAGAACAAAAGAAACAATATCCATAGAAAAAGCGTTGGTACCTGGAAAATGGTTGTGTTCTTTGAGAAGGTCGATTTCTTTTATGTTGATGATTTCTTTGAACAGAGAGTACATTGTTTCTTTGATCCATAGTTTCAGTTATGGTACCTCTTTCATTACTCCTCCTAAGCATATGATTATCTTCTTTTTTTTCTGCAGGTTTTTTGTTGTCATAGATGGTAGATTTGACAAACTTGATGGGTTCTTTCTTGCCTAGTTGATCACTACTTGATCCCTCTTCATAACTCAGACCTGTTTTCAGCTTTGGTTTTCTTTGTTGATTTAGAATGGTGGCCAATTCTTCTGATGCTTTGATACTTGACAGATTATGATGATACAAGGCTTGAAACTTCTCCAACTCTTTCCTAGTTTTCACTACTTTTTCGAGATTCACATCTTGCCTTTTTTTCTGATAACTTTTTTTCAGAATGTCTTCAATTTTCTTTTCCTCTTCTAATTCCACTTTTATTAGGGAAAAGTCTTCATCAGGTTGCTTACTGTCTTTCTCAAATTGTATCAACAATTGTTTTTTCTTTCTATTCTTAATTATGAGTATGTCAATTTCTTCCAAAGCACTGATTAATTCACCTTCCATATCCACCACAGCTTCTTCATCATCCATTTCAACTCCTGTATGTTCATCATCAAAATATCCCATATCCATAAGCATAAAATCATTTAGTTTATCTTCAATAGAGGATTCATTGTCTTCATCATCTGAAGGATCATCATCATTGTTTACAAAAAGACTTTTCTTCTTAAAATTATTCTCTTTAAATAAATTTATGTGTTTGTGCTTGTCCTCATCATCACATGTTTGATCCTTTATTTTGTGAGGATATTTATTTGCAAAATGACCTATCTTACCACAGTTGAAACATTTGAAAGGCAGTTTACCTTTGTATTTTCCCGATCCCTTCTTCAGTCTCTTCACAAATTTTGCTTCAATTTCATCAGGCTTAGAATCCTCATTCTTGTCTGCCTTAAATGATGCTTCTCTGGAGGTGGGTTTATCTATAACTATTATTATTTCATATGCAGTAAATGTTCCTAGAAGTTGATCAAACTCCAAGGTTTTTATATCATTAAGTTCTTCTATAGAAGAGACCTTCGGGTTGAACCTATTTGGTAGAGATCTCAAAATTTTCCGAACTAAAGAAGGTTCCTCAATTTTTTCACCAAGTGATTTCATTGCATTTACCAGTTCTTCAACTCTCAGAAAGTATTTTCCAACAGTTTCATCTTCTTTCATCTTCAGTTGTTCAAACTATACTCTGTAGGTTTGAAGCTTGGCATCTTTTACCTTCTCATTACCTTCATAACTAATAATGTGTTTGTCCCACATTTCTTTGGCAGTTCCTAGGTGCATAACTTTTACGATTTATACTTCTACAAGCCCACTCAAGATAGTATTCATAGCCTTAGCATTGAAGCCAAATTCTAGCTTGTCATCCTTATTAGCTAGTACAACTGGCTTTACATAACTAGTATCTACCACATCCCAGACATCTGCACCTAAAGCCATTATGTAGGTTCTCATTCTAACTTTCCATAAGGAAAAGTTTGTTCCATTCAATAGAGGGGCCTTATTGGTTGAATTTCCTTCATGGATTGACATGTTTAAGCTCTAGGAACTACCCTTAGATAAAAGGGGTCGGCTCTGATACCAATTGTTGGACAACTGAGAGGGGCAGGGGGGGTGTGAATCAGTTGTTACCATGCTTAAACAATTATTCTTATTTTAAATTCTTTACAGAGAACTCAATGACAATCACAATAATGCAGGGAAGTAAGCAATAGAAAATTCAACATCATTCACACATATGAGATACACAGAGATAGATATTTCTCGAGGAAACTCATAAAGCGTAAAAACCTCTCCTTCTTTATATGATAAGTAATCTTTACATTCTGTACATTATCATACTTATGAGAACCAACTCATTGTGAGGCTACAACCTTTGTTTTGCAAGCTGCAACTTGCTGAGAGCACCAACTCTCTGTTTTCTCTAGCACCTACTAGAAGGAAGCACCAACTCTTTGGTTTATCTATCACCCACTAGAAGGAAGCACCAACTCCCTGTTTTCTCTAGCACCCACTAGAAGGAAGCACTAACTCCCTGGTTTCTCTAGCACCCACTAGAAGGAAGCAACAACTCTCTTAGTGTTCTAGCACCAATTGGATGGAAGAAATAACTTCCAGTCACATAGGCACCAACCTGTATAATAGAGAACAACGGTTCTCCCTTGCACCACCCTGCCACCCTGGTTTCTCTGGCTGCAACCAGATGGAAGCTACAACTCCTTGTGTTCAAGCACCAACTTGAACCTCTGAGGACAACAGTCCTCCCTACCACCCTGAAATATAAAGTTTTCTATATATATAAATTTATCACAGTGATACAATATTTATCAATGGCTTACCGGTCTCATCACTATTCTGCTACACTGCTCTACTCTACCTGCATTAGTGTCTTCCTGCACACCTTCCTTACACTTTATGTTCTTCTGCCTTTTATGATTTGTGCACTATGTCCCTTCTATGAACCATTCCTCTTTTACATATTTCAGTTGTTGAACAGTGCCTCCTTCTACACACCTGAATCACTCTCAACAACAACACCATCTCTTTTTTGTTCTGCATTCTTGTAGTCTCTGTGCACCTTGTGCATCCTATATGCGCAATTCTTCTGCCTACTCTATACACTGCCATTGTTTTTCACATTGGGATGTTCACTCCACTCCTCATTTCCACCACTTCACCCTCTCAAGCATAAACACCCTCTCTCTATTCTGCATGTTCTCCTCGTGTCGAGTCCTCTTCCTGATCATCATGGCAATTCCTCAGATTTTCTGGTGGTTATACCCATGTGTTCATCATCACTAGGTGTTATGCTAATATTCCTTAGCATGTCTAGCAGTTGAGACTCTTCATCTTCTCTATCGTAGTCGAGCTCAACCTCTTTGTTGCAATTACAGGCTTCAACGATCTTCCATCTGTCAGTCACCTCTATCAATAGTCTTCATTCCACTGGTAGATACCTTGAGACTCTTCATATTCTCTGGCGATCACCCTAAATTCTCTTTGAATCCTCTGGTAGAAACCATCAGTCATTTCTAGCAATTACACTGTGAACCTATTGAGCCTTGTTCCTTTGGAACCTTTCACCTTTCCTTTCACATGTGGCCTCAGGTGGTGACCACAGCCTACACCAAAAGGTGTTTTCACATTTTGGCATTTCGGCATTTCACATGTCACGAATTTCTGTTGTGAGGCATCTCAAATATCCAAGTCACAATCTCTAAAATGATGCTTGGTTGCACTAGCTCCTTCCTCCATCTTCTATAGATGTGACCACTGGTTGTGACCACAGCCTTATTCGAAACTGCATTTCACAATTTTGCGTTTCGTAAATTTGTTGCGAGTCACTCTGACTCTTCCAAATATCAATCATGAAATGGAGCCTTGCAACTTGCAATATCCTTCCTTCACATGCCCACAGTTGTGACCAAGAATTTATCCATAAAGTTCTTTGGTGATTTCGCATTTCAGCATTCCTACATTTCGACATTCCTGTGGTGAAGTGTTTCGACACTTCCAAATCCCGGTATCTGAAACTTGCACCAAAAGGTGTTTTTCATATTTCGGCATTCCAACATTTTGGCATTCCTGTGGTGAAGTGTTTAGACACTTCCAACTCTTGTTATACTAAAATTGCACCAAAAGGTGTTTTTCGCATTTCAGCATTCTGACATTTTGGTATTCCCGTGGTGAAGTGTTTCGACACTCCAGCTCCTAGTATTCAAAACCTGCACCAAAAGGTGTTTTTCGCATTTCATCATTCCGACATTTCAGCATTTTTGTGGTGAGATATCTTAACACTCCATGTCTCTATCCCTGAAACTCCGAAACTCCATGTCGCAATCCCCAAAACTCCAAAATGGAGTCTTTGTTGATGTGCCTATTTCAAGATTTCAACATTTCGCATTTTGCAACTTCGGGACTCCTGTGATGAAGAGTCTCGACTCTTGACTCCTCCAACTCCCAGCATCTGAAACTCTGAAATGGAGATTAAGTCGTGGTTTGATGTGTTTGTTTTGGGATTTTGGCGTTTCACATTTTGCAACTTCGGGACTCCTATGATGAACAGTCTCGACTCTTGACTCCTCCAACTCCCAGTATCTAAAACTCTGAAATGGAGATTAAGTCCAATATCTTCTGATATTTCCATGTCATCATCACTGTTGATCTTCCTTTCCTGCCTATTTTCCATTGTTGTCTCCCAACTATAAACCTGCCAACGTCACTACTATTCTTTCGTGTAACCATACCTTCATCATTGTTGTTCTTGCCATCAATAACTGTAAGCATGCTATCATTGTTTTTGTTCTTGCCTGTAGACATTCCATCCTTGTTGTTGTTCTTGACATCAATGAAAAGAATGCTCTTCTTGTAAACATGCCAACACTTTATTTCCTGGGAGATGCCGAAAGGTGCGACCATCCCAAACATCAAGCCATTTGAGTTAATTGTCATGAAGTTTGCTACACTTTGGTACTCAAGCAATATGAACAAACAATTGTAGTTGAATGATGCTTTTCATATGTACTATTTTCAATTGAAGAGAGCCATCGAATATGAGCCTCTCATGACTCCAAACACCTTATAGATTTTGACCCCTGATGAAGTTTAGTGCAACTCAGAATTTTATTTACATAATAGCAGGAGCCGATGAACATAAGGAACAACTTTAATTGTACTATAAAATTATAGAAGAGGGCATGGAGGAGATCACTAAGAACTGGTCTGTAGACCTCCTTATCCCTGATGACCCTGCAGAGATGTATGATCCTGAACTAGACAGCCTGGAGACTACTAACAAAGAACAAGACACACCTGTAACCAGGAGAAGATTGAAGAGGTCCAAGATTTAAGTAGCACCTCAGGGAAGACTACTTCCACATCACCTGAGTGAGGAGGTGATGGTGATGTAGAAGAGATGAAGGATAGAGAAGCTGAAAAAAATAAAGGCAAAGTAACACCGACCATAGATGAGGCTGACCTCTTGAAGAAGAGGAAGGTTTCTCCCCCGAAACCTTCTTCCCAGAAGAAATCAATAGCCACCATGACCAAGATGTAGACTACACTTACTCTTGATGACTTTGACTTCATCATAGCAGCTCTAAACAATGCTTCACTAGAAATCATGGAGAAACAAGGAGCGAAGCAGGAGAGAATGTATGATAGAATTGAGGTCGAGCTCCGAGGGGTACAACAAGCTCTTCAGTCTAGTCGTGCATTCTCCACTGTGCCCCTGCCATCGAGAGAACAAGATTTGGTAGATGGGTCATCCCAACTCCATCGCCTAGCAGATGCAACTGAAGATCGCCTCTGATGAGCACAAGAGGAAATATAACAAGCCACCCAGGCTTTGAAGCAAGTACAAGGAGCACTTGTAGAAAAATATTGAGTTGCAGAGTAGGACAATATTGGTCTCTAGACAAAGTTTGACGAGGAGAAAGTGAAAATGTAGCAAGAAAAGGAAGAGTTGCTCTCAAGAAAACTCAAGGTAAAAGAAGCAGTCAATAAAGCACTTCTCCCTATGATAGGCTTAGATCCACAGGTAGAATACTTGGTTGAGCATCAAATAGAGCAGCTCACGGAAGCCATCCAGCAGCTACAATAAAGAATAGCAGATTTAGAGCTCCGCATAGTGCCCAACACTCTACAAGATGTCATAGATCAAAGAGAAGTGACTTCACGAAGCACATTCAAGAAAATAATTTTTTTTTCCATGGAATGCAAGCAACTCAGTGACTGCAGTACCCAGACTTATGAGAAAGTCATCGAGAATGCAAAACTAAAGGAACTGGAGTTACAACTCTAGGAGGTGAAGAAGCAAGTAGAGACAATACAGGCCCAGTTGAAGCCCCTGTTAGTTGTGGAAAGAATGAAACGATACTAGGAGCAACGCACTACCCAGCTGCAGGTTCACACCGTTCAAATCAAAGTCATGGAAGTGACTCAAAGAATCCAATCTATACAGGATGAGGCTTACCAACTATTCACACAAATCGAACACAGAGGAGCAGAACTGAAGCAAGTTGTTTTTGCAATAGAAAAATGTCTAGAAGGACCCATGAATGAGGCAATCACTCAAGAGTTCACTAAACAGGAGGTCATGGCACAGAAACAAGTTGAAGCAAATCAATCCAAGCTTGAGGCTTTCAAAGAAGAACTACCCAGATCAGAGTGACTCGGGAGGAGTCATATATGAGTGTTGGGGGCCTCTTGGCCCTTGACCAAGTTTTGGGACATCCTTGGTCAAGTTAGACCTATTTTGGGACTTTGACGCCTTTTTAGGCCCTTTTGGGGGTTTAGGATTATGTAATGGGTATGGGATGTTGGCCCATGGGTTTACCCATGTTTAGGCCTATTTTGTAAAGTACAAATAGATGTGTAGGAAATGTAAGGAGGGACATCTATGTGATGTTAGGCCAATGTGATAATTGCTAGTGATCGATCTATGTGATTGAAGGATTTTAAGTGCTTTGTGCATACTGTGTGAAGCTTGCATAGGTGAGTGCAAGTGATTGTAGAAGGCTTAGTGTTGTAACCTAGCTCAGGGAAGGAGGATCTGGCGAGGTGCGCGTAGATCTCATGTCCTATGCGGAGTAGAGTTTTTGAGGCTATGTGCATGTAAACTCATTAACTGAGGATAATAGAAGAGAAGAAGACTTGGTGGATGTATCCCTAGGGGGGGGTGAACCACGTATAAGCTTGTTTTCTTTGCTTTGTGCAATGTGTTGATGTGATTATATGTTAATGTGCTTAGTGCTTTAATATATATGAATGATCTTCCGATGCTTAGTGCTTAATAACATGGATGGATGTTAGATCTGACTGATATACATATTATTAGTGATGAATCTATTAATGCCTGATCTATTTAGTCAATATAAGTGTTGTTAGATGCTAGATCTGGTTGGATACTGCTGTTACACATCAAAATTACTTAGACAGATAAGTTTCACATTGTCCCTATCAATCGTCGTAAGTGTCGCATCTTCCCTACAACTTTCGCAAGTGTCGCAGGTTGATCACTAGTGTCACAAAAAATGTTCAGACATAATGCCATGATAACGACACTAAGGAGGCACTTATGACATCTCACATGACTGATTTGAAGGAGGAGAACTGGTTTACTGGGATCAAATGACTCTTGACACCTGAAAGGAACCCTGAAACAAAGGTTTGGAGAGGGAACGCTCCCCTACTTCAGCTGCAGAAGCACTGGAACTCCCCTATAATGTCTTAGGGAATGTTATAACGCTGCCCAGACCCTTTTGGAGGAGTGCTGCCCATCTTAAGAGTGCTGGTGCTTCCCCAAGGCTTACCAAGGAGTGCTACAACACTCTGAGACCCCTTCTGAAGGAGTGCTCCCTAATCTGGGTCAGTTGTTAGCCCGTTGAGGAGAATAAGGGGAGGAACATTCGAGATTAGGAGGCAGTTGTGCTCGAATTCTTGTTTTCATCAACAGATCCATGATCTATGGAGAAGGTTCCCAACTGGTTCTAAACATAACTCAAGAGTTTAGGCTCCTCCCAACCTATATAAAAAGGCTCTATGATGGTGGAAAGGGGGAAGAATTGAACATATGAAACTTATGATCTTGGAGGAAACTTACAGTCAGCCAAAGGAGAGTGATTAGTGAAGCTGCTGCTATCCAGGTTGTGGATCTTTCAGGCAAGGGTTAGACGAAGAGGACTTGACGAAGCTATCGCATTTGCATCTACGATTGTAAGTATTGTTGTCGTTATTCTCATCAATATGACACGCTTGGCCTGTTTCTTTTTAGTTTTCATTTGATGTTACATGAACTTATCATTTAGTGATAGATCTGTTTTCAAGCTAATATCAATAGAGTAGGAAGTGGTCGTATCTTGTTTTTCCCACAGAACTTAGCGAGGAGCAAAGGATTGGAGCGCAACTCGGAGCGTGCAGGAACAAACGTTGATAACAGGTACTTCTATCATCCTTCCTTCTTATGTGTTAGTTTAGATAGATTTGAAAGAAATTCAGTGTCCACGTTAAGCATTTTTCTGTCTAGGGTTAAGGTCAAGCCTTAGAGGTGATCTACCTGTCCGCAGGGAGATTTTCCTACAATAACTGCGATGCTCTATAATTAGGGTTTGTCTGCGTTGTTTCCAAAAACTGAATGTTGATGAATGTTTATTGCTAAGTTCTTTGTTAAATGTTAGAATCACAAATCTGTGTCCCACCTAAGGTTCCAGATATCTAAGTCCTGCAACCACCCTTGCCTCTACCTCGGGTGAGACTTCATCTCCTCCACAGGTGTTTTCGAAAGGGACGATAGTTAGGGTTTTGTTGGTGCATTGTTGTAGCATTGAACCATGGGTCGTCCCCTATTCCAACATCATATTTTTGTTGAGATTTTTTATCAATGTCTTGGGATATGCTCATTTTTAGATCATCTATATTTAAAATGGAACTTTCCACTATATTTAGTTGTCTAAGATTATAAAATATGTATTCTTTCTTATTAGATGAATACCCTAAAAATATTCCTTCATCAAATCTTGGGTCAAGCTTTCCTAAATTATCTTCATCATTCTTAATGTAACATTTACTTCCAAAAATTCTAAAGTATTTTACAGATGTTGGTCAGCCAAACCATAGTTCATAAGGGGTTTTTTCATGGTTGGTTCTCAACTGAGCTCTATTATGTGTATTGATGTGTAGATTGCATCTCTCCATAATTTGTTTGGAGGCTTGGCTTCATTTAACATGGCTCTTGTAACTTCCCGAACTTTTATTTTTTCCTTTTTACCACACCATTCTATTGAGGAGTCCTGGGAGATGGAAACTGTCTTTTGATACCATGATTTTCAAAGAATTGAATGAATTGTTTAGAGGTGAATTCTCCTCCATTGTTTGATCTCACACATTTAATTTGAGATCTGTTTCATTCTCTGCAAGGGATTTGTATGTTTTGAACTTCTCAAAAGCTTTTGAATTTTCTTTTAGAAAGTATACCCAGGTCAATATTGTGTAATCATAAACAATCAACATAAAATATTGTTCATTCACATAGATCTGTGTAGATTCACATATATTTGTGTGAATAAGATCCAATGGTTTTGTTGTGGAATTTTCTTTTGTTTTGAACCTAACTCTTGTTTGCTTTCCTATTTGAAAATGTTTACAAATAGAATCTGAAGGCTTAATAACTTTTGGTACATCCCTATCTACCTCTTTATCGTTATCTTTGATCAAGTTTTTAAAGATAAAATGTCCCAAACTTCTATGCCATAGTCAGATTTCATCTACTTGGCTTAAACAACATTTTTTTCCTTCATCTATATTAAGGATGTATACATTTCTAGATGTTCTTGGTGCAACTGCTACTAGCTTTCCAGTGTCATTTTTTCTGATCTCACATTTCTAAGAATCAAAAGTAAGTATGTGACGTTGATCACATTTTTGAATTACACTTAGGATATTAGGTTTGAGATTCTATACCGGAAGTACATATTCTTCTTTGGTTTTATTATTTCCTAAACCGACAATGCCTTTTCCCAATATTTTGGCTGACATATTATCTCCAAAAGTTACTTTTCCTTTTCCTTTCTTGTTTAACTTGAGAACTTTTCTTTGATATACAGTCATGTGTTTGGAACATCCATTGTCTATATACCATTGACATCCTTGATTTCTCGCATACAAGGCTACATTGCACTCTATTTTATTTTTCTTCCATACTTTTTTATTATTGGGAATATTTATCCTTTTATCATATTTGGGAAATCTACATTCACTAGCTTTATGACCATAGTTGTTGCATTTGTAATATTCAACATTGTAGTGTTTTAAGGGAGAGAAGGAGTTCTAGTTTCTTCTTGTTGCATTATCCTTATTATTTCCATATCTTTGAACATTTCTTGGATTGTACTCTCTATAAGCTTTACAATGCATTTCTTTATGTCCAAAATTTTTGTAGGAATAGCAATAACCAAGGAAGATATATTGATTTCTATTAGAGGGATTCCTTCTGATGATTTTATTCTTCTCTTTATCTTTGTCATTAGTAGAAAGTGCAAATTTATGTTTATTTGGGATAGTTTCAAGTGGTATTGTTCTTGCTTTCTTTTCTTTTTTATTTGTGTTTCTTAAGAACATATGCATAGCTGATTTTGTCATTTTGTTGTTTTGTAGAGGAATCATATCCTAGTCTTGTTGTATCATTTGATGATCTCTAACATATAAGAATGTTATTCAATATTTTTGAGTTTTTTTCAAATTTAGACTATATATATATTTTTTTTAGTTTCTCTTTTAGTTGAACTATTTCATCCTCCAATATATTACACATTTTTTGTTTTTCACTGAGTTTTTTATTCAATATTTTTTCTTTTCTTGTGGTTTCTTGGAGTTGAGTTTTTAACTTAATAATCATTTTTTTTTACTCACTGATGGTTTTGGAAACATCCTTCTCTCTTGATTTAGTAGCTTCTTTAATCTCTAGAAGTTCTTCCCTTAGTAACCTATTTTGTTTTTTAGTTTTTGTTAGTTCTTCAATTACACAAAGGAATTATTACTTGAAGTTCACCTCTTCTTCATATTCTAAATGATTATAATCTTGATTTTTTATTCCCATAAATAAAATCTTTGGATCCTCCTCTTCATTTTCTTCTTATGAGCTATTGTCTTCTTGGGTAAATAATGTTTTCTTTTTCTTGCAGAACTTAATTTTATCATTATTTGTTCTTTTCTTCTAATATTTGAAGGTTCTTTCATCATCACTTTCTTCCTTCTTAGGATAGGGTCATTTATTGGAAAAGTGTCCAATTTTTCCATAGTTGAAACATATTAGTTTTATAGAAATATTTTCCTCACCCCATGCAACTTGCTCAGAAGGCCTTTTCCATTTCCCTATGTAGACTTGAAGTCCCTTTCTACAATTCCTAGAGCTAAAAAACATATTTTTCCACATATACACACCCTAACAGCTGTACAACATGCGTATACACAGGTTGCACCATTACATCCTACGTAAATCACATTTTGTGCCCAAAATTAAAACTGGCGTCAGGTTTCCATGTTGCGTCACAAGATCCATGATCCCTGAATTTCTATATACTGGAAAAGTTCTGACTTGGCCCTTCAGTTCCATTTGAAGGCTATAAATGGGCCATATCCAAGATGTGGAGAGGGGAGAAGAATTCAAATTTGAGAGCAAAGTTACTATGGAGAAATTATTCACTTCATATCTAGTTTGCATCCCTTTGTCTTTTTAAGTCTGAACACATTGTGTAGCCCCCAAGCTCATCCCTATTTGATGGAGAACCTCATTGTCTCTCTTATATGAGATTTACTTTGGTGGAGGATTGAAGTGGTGGAGGACCAACTAGAAGTGACTTAGTATCTTAGTTTCGAACGTACCGACACAAAATTTTATCATTTAGACACTTATATTGATTACAATCTAATATAAATACTCTTTTCTCGTCCAATTAATGTCTTGAAAATATTTGAATTATTATTCCATGGGCATATTTTTTATAAATATTGATGTATTATGCTATTTTATGTGCTAAATTTATATATGATCACCATATTCTTGCATATATTTGTTGTTGAGGACAAGTTGCAAGTGTATATCTTTGAGTCAAGTGCTCAACGATGGAATTCATCAAACATCTGGATGAGGTAGGCTCCTTATCTTGTCTTTTTAGCATGTTTTTTTATATAGGATACTTGAGATTAGATTTGATTTTCATCGTAATAGAATTGGCGACCATACTGGGGATTGAATATTTTTTTCATGGTTTGGAGTGTTTTTCTCCTTTGATTTCCCTCAGTTATCTTGAGTTTCTTGTCATATCATTGCTTGAAAACATATTTTCATTTTGAGTCTGAGTTTCTTGGCCTTATTGTTAACCTAAAATTGTTTCAATAAATATACGTAGATTTTCCCATGATAGACGTGTACCCCTGCAAGTTGTCATTCTATAGGGTGCGCACATTTGTGATTTTTCCTTAAAATGTTGCATAAATCATCCTTGTTTTCTTATTTGTTGAGTTTGGTGTTTGTCGGGTAAGGTTTGATGGTTTTTTAGTCTTATTGGATCTCTGTCATGACTATTAAGTACATATAGATTGATAGGGAACCTTCCTTAGGTTGAATTTTCAAGTGGTTTTTCTTGCTCATCCTCTTTTTTCGTTGGTTGTCCTTGCATCTTGGGTTGGATGTTTGCTTCTTGATATCCTTTTTAGTTTGTCTCTTTTGCTTACAGTAGGGTTTATATATCAAGTTGTTGTTTAGTCCTTGCATTTTCATTTCCTTTACATTGAAAATACAAACGAAAAAAAAAGACATTTTTCATTATGGCATTTGATATGTTGGGTTCTTCTCATTGATCTTGATACATGTATAGAAAGATTGCATCTTATTTGAAATCGTAGAGTTGAGTTGAAAATTGCATTTTGAAAAGCTTATCATTTGTTGAGAATTGAAGTTAGGACTTTGCATTATATTCATATTCATTTATTTTACTTGATGAGTCATAACATCATCAGTTTCACAACCACATATTTTTAGTAAACAAATCCACTAAAAATAACGTTGATCAATTTAAAGATGATTAGAAATGATTTTATTTTTCAGGGTGCACAAAATAGCTTAAGATTTAGAGCCTTGGAATAGGATTTTGTGAGTAAAGTTCCCCAAGGCTATTAAACTCAACATATGTGTCTAACTAAGGGAGTGGTGAAATCCATTGTATAATTGATGACCTCAGGAGGCTTCGCTCACACTGGAGTTAATCATGAGGTCACACAAAGTTGGTTGAGGAGATATCCCTCCAATACCTTCTTAGCATCAAAGATATTTCTGGGGATATATTTGTATATGAAGGTATTTCTAGTACATTTACCTCTATGAGAGGTAGTGCTTTCGATATTTCAGAATTTGTTACCCTACCCATATAGTGGACCTGACTTACAACTATTCACCTGCACATTAGTTATATCATGGTGGCTTAAATGCTTGACATAGGTAGCCACATAGGTTACTTGCAGGGGTTATTATGTAGGTGCCATGAGTCAAATAAGGGTCAGACGATGCATAGACTTTATGGAATATTACCTCTCCAGTGGTATCTGACCAACTACATTGTTAATCCCACGACGACCCTTATAACTAATTATGATACCTCTGATATTTTGAAGGGAATATCAGGCTCCTCTTGAGCAAGGAATACCTACTTTAGGGAGGGATGCCCCTTTCAATCACTTTATCTTGTTTGTGTAAATATTGGCTTTAGTTTGTTCATTTTGGTGTGCTCTTTGATTGTTAGTTTACCTTAGGATTTGTTTTTTATATATCAATTCTTGAGTCATCTTGGAGCCAGAACAACTTTCTCACAAGTCTCATTGTTTGTTGAAGTAAACACCATATCTTGATTCTTTTCCTTCTAAAACACATAAATTTATCAACTGTGGTACACACACCTCCACCTAAAAGACTTGTGGTCATACAAGTATCAGTACTGTGTCGAAACAAAAATATACTATGAGTCCTTCAAATCCCATACCTACTATAGTTAATGGTACTCCTTCGATGCCTTCAAACACCATGGTTGTAATTCCGAAGGCTCCCATTATCACTCCTATACAACCCGTGGTTGCTACTCAACCTATAGTCATGAACCCTTTTGGGTCTATTTTTCATTCACTAGGATATAATTCTCAGTCCATACCTATAACCTCTATCCCTTTCTCTTATGGTATGTCAAATTTTACATCACAATTTTCATCCTCCATTCAAGCATCTAATACAAATACTAGTATTGAACCTGGGGGCATATCCCCTCCATATATTCCTCTCTCACTTGGTGGAACACAAATTCCCCAAGCAAATACGTCAGTTGAGGGTCAACCTCCTTTCTTATTTGTTAATCCCTGATATTGGCTCATTACCCCTTAATTTGGGCATATTATATTAGTAATGTTATTTTATTTATGTTAGCTTTAAGCCATTAGTTGTAATTATACCTCCTAATCTCTTATATATACCAAGGAGACATTTTCATTTTGAATCATCTTGTGCTTGAAACTTTAAGTGGGGTAAAAGGAGGTTGCCCCCTCAAAGAGGATTATTATCTGAAATTATCTCTTTTTCAAGGCTTTGAGTACTTTTCCTAAGGTTTTTCTATGATATATTGATGTTTGGTTCTTAACATATGGTATCAGAGCTCAAGGTCTTGGGGTTTCACTGCTACATCTGAGACACTGTGGAACTTTTTCTATAAATTTTTTTCTACAATGTTTCAGAAGGAACGGCTTGGAGGATATTTAGAAGACGGATCAAGGTACATTGGGTTCAAAATTCAGATTTTGAGGCCTTACAATTTCGGAGATACAGCCTATACAAGATAGGGTTCTGGAATCATCCTGAAATGAGTCATTGCAGAATTTTCGCTATAAAACAATTTATGTAATGTTTCAGACCCTGAAATCCAGAAGCCATTTACAAAAATTAGTAATGTATTTGGGGTAAAAATTTAAGCTTCTGGGTTATCTTAAATTTGTAGATACACCCTATGTAAGATAGGGTATCTGACTAGTCCTATTGACTAGTCTCAAGAAGGTGTTCCAGCTAAAAAAATCATAACTTCTTCCTAGAGTATCCAAATTGCATCAGACTACTTGCATTGGATCATGGACAGTCTGTTGTATTTTGGGTGTGAGTTTCAGAATTTTATATCAATTATTTTGTGTGGGGCACACTATACAAGTGAGATATCCTGGAAAGGACAAAAATTGGCAAGTTGTGGGGAAGTTACCACAAATTCCACTTGGCACATCCAATTTTTATCAGACCTGTGGCATTGTAGAGAAACAATATCAGAGAAATACATAAGAGAAAGTTTCATACCCAGAAGGGCCAAAAATTGGGAGATACAACAGAAGAAATATTGTCTAGCAGAACCACCTCAAAATCAAGGTTCAAAAGTGATACTTGGCCAACATGCCACCCAAAAAGGGAACTTCTACACCAAATAAGCCTCTAGAAAATCCTACTTGGACTCTTGATGAAGGTGAAGAAATGCGTAGGGACATAAATGAACTACAAAATCAGATGGATTCAATGGAAGCTAAGATGGACTCAAAGGAAGCTAAGTTGGATACTAAGATGGATTCATTGGAAGCTAAGTTGGATACTAAGATGGATTCAATGGAAGCTAAGTTGTACACTAAGATAGATGGTTTAAAAGGGGAGATCATGGAAGTATTGAAAATTTTCATAACAGAGAAGACACATGAAAGTGAAAATGCATCCCATGAAATTCATGACGTGGACACAAGGAAGGTGAATCAAGAATGGAGAAACTCCAACTTTGGTTTGAAGACCAACCACGTTCCTAAGATTGACATGAGGAAGTTTGATGGCAAGGACCCAATCACATGGATACTTCAGATGGAGAAATTCTTTGATCTCCATAATGTGCCACATACACAAAAGGTACAAATTGCTTCTTTATATTTATAACCTAATCAATTTGTTTGGTATTGATGGCTTTGTTCTCGTAAATCACCTGTCACTTGGACAATTTTCATGGAAGAAATGATAGCACACTATGAGGATACAAGGAGCAATACCTTCTTTAGCCAATTGATAAATCTCAAGAAAAAGGGTTCAGTTACTGAGCACATTGAGAACTTCCAAAGATTGAATATAAAGGAAACCGATATTCCAAATGAGCACTTGATTGATGTATTCATAGGAACTTTAAAGGATAACATTCAACATGAGGTTCGCCTTTGGGAACCCAAATCATTGG
>JASDQU010014755.1:133140-165581 GCA_032191745.1 Picea mariana | reverse complement strand
GACTTCTCTCAATGAATCCCAAAATGAGAAACACGAAAATTCGTTTTAATATTTATTAATCCCATTTCAAGCTAACTTAAATTCATTTTAAACTTTGTTAAAAAATTCGCGATTTCGCATTTCAGAATTTTGGGGATCCTATACCCATGAGGTATGTCATGAACAAACCCTGAATCATGAAATTGTGATGGGATTAGTTTAGGCACTGATTACTTGTATTAACGCTTTAATCGATTCAAATTAGTGATTAACTTCTTCTTTTCGGAAAATCAGGGATCGAGATTTCAAGGGTTGATGCTTTGACAACATATTGATACAAGGAAACCCAAATAGTGAGAGATTAATGAATTATTGATTGTGTTTAAGAGTTTAATTAACCAAAATTAAAGGATACTTTATGAAATGCGCGTCGGGACTTATACCACCTACTTATTTATTTTTATTTTTTATTTTTATATTATTTTTTAATATAAAGCCTTTTCGGGATTTCGACACCAAGAGTCTGGAGTGGTTAGTTAGTAAAAAACATTTTGTGAAAGGCCAAATACTGAAACCCAAAAATTCGAAAGATTTTTAAGTCTTTTTAAGATTAAGGGTGGCTCCATGACTAGGAAAAAGTGACGCTTTAGGTTTAAAGGGTAAAACATTAAACTTTGTGTCAACATTAGGCTCCATCTAGGGATCTCATTTCCTTGTGGGACAAGAATAACATGTAGACCAAGTTCCTTCATTGGGTAATGGAGTCAATAATTCAAATTTGCGAAACTGGCCAGGAGGGAAATAGAGACAGGACTTTAGGATCTCTGCGTTTGATTTTGAAAATTCTTCAAAAATAAAACATCCAATTTTCTCGAGTTAGGTTTTCAATAGAATTCATTTTCTGAAACTGACCTTAGATCTGTATAGGATGATAAAAACCAAATTAACCATTCTACCAGGTTTCATCTGATTCTATTTGCATCAAGATAAAGTAAACTTAAAGGTGTCAAATTAGGGGATCCCAAAAACTTATAATGTGAATCTAGCTGTGAGAAGAAAAGTTACCAGAGCATCTTGTAATTCATGTATAACAGCCTTATCAGATATAAAGATATTTCTTCACTACCAGCGAGCCTGTTCAGTACCCTGGTGAAGTTATCAGACTTCCCATATCAAATATCCTTTCAACACTTCATTGTTTTCTAGCATTTAAATGTTCAGATGAGGGCAATCAATATAATGAATTTCCTTTCTTCATCTCTTTGGACTAGATCGGGGCAATCAATATTGAATTTCCTTTCACCATCTGTCTATATATATTTTCTTTTAATGTGAAGTGGGGGAAATCGATCAGTATGTAATATACTTGGGAAGATATTGACTTGAATTTTTTAAGAACAGAGGCTTGTCAACTCACTTAAATGGATCTGGACTAATATTCTCTCTTGCCTTCAAACATCATTGGCTTCAGGGAAATTCTTGAGGGAAACTTATTGACATATTTTTAAGGGATTTCCTTGAGAAAAACAAATCAATTTATTCATGTTATGAGAGCTAATAAGATTAGGATTAACCTAGACATACTTCTGGTTCAGCTAAAGAACTATAAACTCAACCTATTCTCGTTTTTGAAGGTTTGATTGAGAATTTTCAGAACCAAAGTGAAACCTTTCTTTTCTCAAAGAACTCATGATAAAAATTCAGGGTCAGGTGAGAAGTGGGCTTCACCGTGCTTACGGGGAAAGTAAAGGACTTTAGAAGGACTACAACACACATGACCATTCTTAAAGTTTTTTTTTTTTTTTTTTTTAAGTGATAACATCAACATCAATTGAACTAATGATTTATTTATTCGTATCTCTTAGGGTAATTTAGCTTGAATTTTCAAAGAATAATCTCATACCTTGTTAACTCCTAGTTTGTTGGCCAAAAGGATGTTAATTTCTTACCTTTTTCATCGAAAGACAATTAATATACTTATATGGGAATGTCGCCTTTTTAGCATCTCTAGTCTCTTGGTTGGTCAACAATGTTTCTGCAAAATAAGTCAGCATGTATCTCTATCTTTATCTTTTCAATTGAATAAGGCCTTGATGTTATCCTCATATCTTTGTAACCTTTCATTCACTTCGACCAGATTTTTTTGAACCTCAAATAGATGGTTTATCCTCCTGGTAACGTCGTTGGGTTCTTCATTTGAATCTTCCCAATGTTTCATCATGGGTAGAGAAATATTTATTTGTAAAATGATGTCGGTACCATATACCATTTGAAAAGGGGAAATCCCAATCGATCTTTTGGTACTTATCCTATTATCCCATAGAGAATATTTTAAATGGATATGCCATGCTTTCTTATTTTCATTCAAAACCTTATTTATCACAGTAATCAGACTCTTATTATATGACTCAGCTAAACTGTTACCCTGCGGATAGTAAGTTGTTGAGTGTCCTAATATGATGTTGTATTTTTGGTAGAAGCTTACCATGGCCATTGAATTAAATGCTTGGTGATGCAACACGCACCCTCAGGCATGCCTGCTCATAGGATCTTCTCTTTCTTCGGCCCGAAGAATGCTAACCATCCTTCTATTTACCTATTGGGATATCTACACCCACAGAACTCTCGCGTGATTCCCCCTTTGCACTCGGAGGATCAGACTTTGCAATTTCGCGAGGTCAGTGATCGAACGTTGTACTCTCGAATCGCTGAGACCCGACACCTCAGTCAACGCTGACCTTTCCCTTATCTTTTGGGACTTCTTCTATCATGATTTCGCTACTCGCGATGTTGAACACTTCGTTTTACCGACTCCCAACTCCCGATATACCGATTACCCGACACGCGTGCGAGCTGACATTTCAACGTCCCTTCACCTCTATCGGGAATTCGAGGTTTGTGATTTCATGAATCCTGATGTTATTGTATCGGGACTTCTCGCCAAAAAACCCCGATAACTTGTGCCACCTGTCCTCCACTCACCAGCTCAGCTGTGGCCCACACTATTTACATAGCCGTCGGGATATTGCGTATCGCAATATCACGATTCCCGTTACCAAATCTTCGACTCTTCTCTCACGAAATCCCGATAGGCGATTTTGCAAATAATCCAACAGTCCTGGATGGCTTGGATCATCGGCTCTATCTATCCTGAGCTTAACCTTCGAGAATACGCCGCTATATCTCCCCTGCACTTTTGTGAGATCTGACGGCCCACGGGATTTCACGAAATCTCCTCAGAGAATTTCGACCGTCCGTTCTTCCTTATGCAATCCGCGAAATGACTAAGTGTTCCTCTCCACAAAACTCGTTCACCTGCTCACAAACATGCGACGCCTCTTATGAAATTTAAGTCACAATGTCCCTGTGCTATCCTTCCATGAATTCAAAGGCCTATCCCTCCTGAGCTTTTATAAAATACCCCTGCATACTCCTTGCGGAAAACCTTCAACCACGTCTAAGTGTTGAAGTCTTCGACTCTGTGCGCACTTGCAGCAGCAGTCCTTCAATACTTCACTCGGGTTCGCAACCCTGAGACTTTTACCTATCCTGCACACTCCTTGTTCAGCTTCTGTACCCAACTGCACCTTTTGGATGAACGAGAATAAAAGTTTTCTCTATTTGAACCCTCTGTCAACGCACTCCTTGCGGACAATTCGACTGCACTCCTTGCAGGAATCCTCTGGCTCAAATAGAGAAACAATTGAAATTCATTCCTTCCCTCTCTCAGACTTCAATTCAAACATGAAATCATATACACAGCATATAAAAGAAAATGTATAACAGGAAGCAAACATTCATGAGCATATCAACATCAATACACAGAGAACAGACACAAAACCATGAATTTGAATCAATTTCCTTCTATTAATTCAAGATCTGTACATGGGTGTTCTTACATAACTCTCTGCATGCTCTTGCTCTTCCTGGATTCAATAATCAATCATACAAATGCACAATGAGGGTGTCTATATCCTGTTTCCCTCTTGCGCTCTACAATTGTCTAGTCTAGAATTAAAATTCTATCTACCTGCATTAACTACCTTAAATGCCTCTACCTACTAAGGATGAGAGCTAAAGGCTCAAGGTCCAATTAAAATATAAAAGTGTGCTTCAATAAATTGTTACATTTATGTTCGCGCAAAAAATTCAAGGCGTTTTCAAAATTTTTGCTGTCTTGTCCAGCTATCTTCCGCTTCCGCGCTGGCTCGCTTGATAAGTCGGTGATGCTCCTGCATCATACTCCTCGGCTTGAAACTTTTCATGGGCTCCTGTCCATGAGCTCCTGCACGGTCTTCCCATGCTTCTGTATCTCTGCTTCAGTTTCCCAGCTGGGATCTTCAATTGGATGGTTCTTCCATTTGACCAGATACTCAAGGTATTTCTTTCTCCTAGTCCTCTTGCCTACTCTCTTGTCTAGTATGCGCTCCATCTACAGCCTCTCTGCAACTGGCATCTGTTTTTTCCACTAGATCACTGGCTGATCAATTCCAGTTTATATTTCTCCAGATCTATATGGATACAAATCTGAGATGTTGAATATCACATAAATTATGATCCCATCAGGTAATTCAATCTCATAAGCATTTGCCCCAAATTTCTTCAAGACCTTGTAGGGTCCGATTTTCTTCATCTTCAATTTGTTATACGTTCCTCTTGTCCTTTCTCAAGTGTGCCAGAACCAAATCACCAACCTCAAATTGAAGTTGTCTTCTATGTTGATCAGCTCTGTGCTTATACTCCTGGCTTGAATTTTGCAACCGCTCCATCACCTGGCTGTGAAGTTCCTTCATCACCTCAGTGAATTCTTTTGCACTAGCACTCCTAGTTGCATCTTGTTCTGAATCCCTCAATTCAGAAATTCCCCTCGGCTACATGCCATAAATAATCTGAAATGGACTTTGTCCGGTACTCCTATTCACTGAGTCATTATACGCAAACTCTGCCTGCGGCAATATATTGTCCCAACTTCTGTGGTGCTCTTTCACCAAGATTCTCAATAAATCTCCTAGACTTTTGTTTACCACTTCTGTTTATCCATCTGTCTATGGATGATACCCTGAACTAAACAACAAGTTAGTTCCCATCTTCTTCCATAAGGTATTCTAGAAATTCCTATGAACTTCGTATCTCTATCCGAAACTATTCTCCTTGGTAAGCCGTGAAGTCGAATGACTTCTTTGAAAAACAGGTTCACAATATGAGTCGCATCACTGGTTTTCTGAAAGGGGATAAAATGTGCCATCTTGGAAAATCTATCCACCACCACAAAGATTGAATCACAACCTCTTTGTGTTCTTGGCAACCCCAATACAAAATCCATGCTAATTGCATCCCACGACATTTCGGGTATGGGAAATGGTTGATAGAAACCTACATTCTTCTTCCTCCCCTTCGAATGCTGGCAAATTCTGCATATGTCTAAAAATATCTTGACCTCTAATCACATCCCTAGCCAAAAGTATGACTTGCTCAGCTTTGTAAATGTTTTGTCATGACCGAAGTGTCTGACCAATCCTCCACTGTGTTTCTCCTTCAGCAGATTCTCCCTCATGGAACAATTTGGAATACACAGTTGATTGCCTTTAAATAACAATCCTTCATGGATCATGTATTCAACCCACTGGCTTGTATCTCTGAGAACTAGATTCTCAGTTGCTTCATATGCTTCCTTGAAGTCTGTATCACCTACGTACATGTCTCTGAGATCATCAAAACCTAATGTTTTGACTTTGAATTCCTGCAAAAACAAACACTTCCTGCTCAAAGCATCAACAACTTTGTTAGTAGTACCAGAAATATGTTTAATCAAAAATGTGAAATTCTACATATACTCAACCCATTTGTCATTTTTCTGATTCAACTTCTCCTATTGAGTCACAAACTGCAATGCATGATTATCACTATACAAAATAAATTCCTTCGGAATCAAATAGTGCCTCCACTTTTTCAATGCCTGTATGACAACATAAAACTCCTTATCATATGTGGAGTACTTCAATTTCGCCTCATTCATATTCTTGTTGAAATATGCTATCAGCCTATCTTCCTGACTCAAGACCACCCCATTGCAAACCCACTGGCATCACATTTCACCTGAAATGTTTTTCGGAAATCCGGCAACACCAAAACAGGTTGTTCCATGATCTTCCTCTTCAACAAATTAAATCTCTTCTCAGTCTCTTCTGTCCATTGAAAATATTTATGTCTTTTCTTCACTGTATCCATCATTGCTGCGTTTATTCCACTGAAATTCCTAATGAATTTTCAGTAGAAGATAGCCAACCCGTGAAAAATTCTCACCTCAAATATGTTCCTTGGTGATGGACAATTTTTTATTACCTCCACCTTATCTGGGTCCATCCTCAACTCATTTGCCGAAATAACAAATTCCAAGTAAATGAGCTCTGTCTTCATGAATGAGGACTTCTTCATGTTTATCAACATCTTCTCCTGCTGTAGCTTCTTCAACACAATAGCCAAGTGCTTCAGATGCTCCACTACTATTTTACTGAAAACCAGTATGTCATCCAAACACACGATGACAAATTTTCCAATCAACTCCTTCAGGACTTCGTTCATCAACCTCATGAAGGTACTTGGCACATTTGTTAAGCCAAATGGCATAACAAGCCATTCATACAAACCCTCGTTTGTTTTAAATGTTGTCTTCCATTCATCACCCTCTCTCATATGAATCTGGTGATATCCACTCTTCAAGCCAATCTTTGAAAAGTACTTTTCTCTGCTCAAGCATTCCATCAGATCATCCATCCTCGGTAATGGAAATCTGTACCTAATGGTTATCTTATTAATCTCCCTTGAGTCACTACACATCCTCCAGCCTCCTTCTTTCTTCGGATTGAGTATGGTTGGAACAGCGCATGGACTCAGGCTTTCCCTGACTAATCCTTTATCCAACAAATCTTGGACTTGCCTCTTAACCTCTTCATTCTCCTGCGGCGTCAATTTGTATGCAGCTTTGTTTGGAAAACTATCTCCTGGTATGAGATCAATGTGATGACTCACACTCCTGATCGGTGGCAACGAACGAGGTAGTTCATCCACTATGATGTCAGTGAACTCTTCCAACAGTTCTTGAACTTCATCTGGTAAATCATCCACTCTTGTGCTAGTCAGAACAATCTTCGGTTTCTGTACCATAATGAATTGTGGTTCCTCCTTCTTCTTAATCTCTATAAGAAGTTCCTTCCCACTCATGAGAAGCATGGTGTTTCTTACTTCCATCTTCACCTCCTTATCCTTTATCGAAAGCAACATGTGTGTCCTTCCATTCTTCTCCAGGGTGTATGTGTTCATCCGTCCATCATGAATCACATTTATGTCATATTGCCATGGTCTACCCAGCAATAGATGACAAACATCCATAGGAATGACATCACATAAGATATTGTCATTATATCCTCCTATATTGAATTCAACCAAGCATTTTTTAGTAACAGTTACATGGTGTCCTTTCTGTAGCCACGAAACTCTATATGGGCTTGGATGATCAGTCATCTCTAGCTCCAGCTTCTCTACCATTTCCGTAGAAACGAGACTGTCCATGCTACCACTGTCTATGATGACCTTGCACACCCTATCCTTGGTCTTGCAAGCAGTCCTGAAAAGTCTGGTCCTTTGGACTGAACTTTCCACTTCTTTCTCGGGCATCAAAAGGACTCTTCACATCATGAGTGATCTTCCGCCTTCAGCGTCTTCTACCTCAACATCCCGCCTCTGTGCCTCGGCGATGTGAGCTTCTCCAATGTCCTTCTTTTTCTATGGACACTCGTAAGACTTGTGTCCATTCTTTCCACAAGTGAAGCATGTTATTACTCCACCTCTTCCTCTTCCTCTACCTCTAGTACGAGGAAAAGTGTTGTTATCAGCATAATCTCCTCTCTTCTCATTATGTTTGCCTTGCTGTTCAACATATGGCCCTCACTGTGAGGTTCCACCTCTCTCAACTTTACCCTGAGGTTTCTTCCATTTCTCTTTGGGATTCTGGTTTTTTTCCTGGGCAATTGATTTGCCTCTGGGCTGACTTCTGCCTCGGCCCCTTTGACTCTGCTTTCGGCTCAGCTTTTCCTCAGCTTTCAGAGCCATCTGATAAGCATCTTCCACCATTCAGATGGTTACCATGCTCATCTCATCCTGAATGTCATATCTTAGACCATTCATATATCTGGCAACTTTCTCATCATCGCTCTCCCGGTGACCTACCCTGATGTTCAGTTTGTAGAATTCCTCAGTGTATTCTTTCACTGTCATCAGCTTCTATCTTAGGATCTGCATCCTCCTGAACAGAGTAATTTGATAGTGCCTTGGGATGAATTTCGCTTTCATCTTCACGATCATTCGGTCCCAGCTCTTGATCTTTTGCTTGTCCTTGCAGCGTCTGTCAGCTTGTAGTTCATCCCACCACAATGTTGCATGTCCCTTCAAGCATGTGACAATGTGCTTGAATTTCTTGTCCTCTTCGACATATTCATAGTCGAAGTATGTCTCTAGAGCTCTAATCCAGTCTAGAAGCTCCTGTGCATCCAAGTTTCCCTCATAAACTGGAAAGTCCATCTTTTCTTTTGCACCCATCCTCGCAATAGCTCTGATCAAATGCTCGTTTGATGCATCTTTGGCTGCAACTTCCTCTTTGCGATCAGCCTCTATTTCACTATCAGAATCACTCAGATCCCCTGCATTGGTTGTGCATCTTTGTGTTGTCTCCATGTCTTCAAGTCTTCCTCGGAGATCATGCATTTGTCTCTCTATGGTTGGATCTTCCATCTGCCTGCCTCTTCGTCACAACATTTCCCTATCCTCTGGATCAGGTGATTGTATATCTCTTCTCAGCGGCATGGTGAATTCTCCTCTTCTCTGCTATAGAAAGCAAAGAACCTTTCTGAGCTCTGATACCAAACTGATGTAGCACGCACCCTCAGGCACGCTCGCTGACAAGATCTTCTCTTTCCTTGGCCTGAAGAATGCTAACCGTCCTTCTATTTACCTATCAGGAAATTTACACCCACAGAACTCTCTCACGATCCCCTCTCTGCACTGGGAGGATCAGACTTCGTGATTTCGCGAGGTCAGTGATCAAACGCTATACTCTCGGATAGCTGAGGCCCAACACCTCAGTCAACCTTGACCTTTCCCTTACCTGTCAGGACTTCTTATATTGAAATTTCGCTACTCGTGATGTTGAACACTTCGTTTTACCAACTCATGACTCCCGATATACCGATTACCCGACGCACGTGTGAGTTGACCTTTCAATGTCCCATCACCTCTATCAGGAATTTCGGGGTTCACGATTTCGCGAATCCTGATGCTATTGTATCGGGACTTCTCACCACGAAACCCCTATAACTTGTGCCACCTATCCTCCACTCGACGGCTCAACTATGCACCACACTATTTATGTAGTCGTTGCGATATCACGTATCACAATATTGCGATTCCCGTTACCAGATCTTCGACTCTTCTCTCACGAAATCCCGATAGGCGATTTCACAAATAATCCAACGGTCCTGGCTGGCTTGGATCACCAGCTCTATCTGTACTGAGCTTAACCTTTGGGAATATGCCATTGTATCTCCCCTGCACTTTTGTGAGATCTGACGGCCCACAAGATTTTGCGAAATCTCCTCGGAGAATTTCGACCGTCCGTTCTTCCTTATGCAATCCACAAAATGACTAAGTGTTCCTCTCCACGGAACTCATTCACTTGCTCGCAAACATGTGATGCCTCTTATGAATTTTAAGTTGCAACCTCCCTGCACTATTCTTCCATGAATTTGAAGGCCTATCCCTCCTAAGCTTTTATAAAATACCCCTGCACTCACTCCTTGTGGAAAACCTTCAACCACAGCTAAGTGTTGAAGTCTTCGACTCTGCGCGCACCTACAACAGTAGTCCTTCAATACTTCACTCAGGTTCGCAACCTTGAGACTTTTACCCAGACTGCACACTCTTTTCCTGGCTCCTTTACCCAACTGCACCTTCTGGATGAACGAGAATAAAAGTTTTCTCTATTTGAACCCTCTGTCAATGCACTCCTTGTGGACAATTCGACTGCACTCCTTGCAGGTGTTGTAACAAATTTTGAATTTTTCTCTACTTAGTGTCTTCATCCCAAATGTGTTTGAGAATCACATCAAGCTTATAAATTAACTAGAGATCTCAACTCCATATTATCTATAACTTACATCAGATTTGCTGAAAGACTTTTAGGGATTTTTGGGAAGAAAGTTTGTATTCTGAGGCAGAAGATTATTTACAGTATATCAAAGGATGCCTCGGTAACCCGAGAGCTCATGAGAAACCTACTCGAAGAAGTGAAGCTCTAGGTACACATGAACAAAATCCTGAGAATAACGGCATCCATACACCCGCCAGCCTTTTGACATTAGCTATGCCATACCTCAGATTGAGCAAGAGAGAGATGAAAGATTTCTTGAAGAAGCTAATTTCCAAGTTTGAATGTCTAGTTCATATCTCTCATTTGGGAAAAAGAAATATGCTTCTAGATCTTCTGCCGTGTTGGAATGCCCTGTGGCAGGACTTTAATCTACTGCATCTTTATTGTCAATACTGTGAAGAAAACAGGGAATTATTTTTGTCAATTAGAGGGTATGAATACCTGTTCGAGGTCATTAATGGATCACTAATTCATTTGTTGCACAAGTATTATAATAATTCCAAGGAAGTATGCACAGAAGTGTTAAAGATCGTGGATGTTATCGTTTTGGAAGACCATCACTTGCAGACGGCACCCGATAACTCAGTATCGGCCTTTATATGCATTTTGTATGATGTTGCACAAAACGAGCATTCGAAAATCCAGACTAGGGTTTTGAAAATTTATTGTTTTATTGATGTCACTTTCGATCTGTTAGCTCGACGCCAGAATGAAGACCTCTACTATGGAACTGCAATCCTCAAAGTTTCCATAGACGATGAACATGGACTAAACATCAACCCATGACGCATGCACAAAACTTGGACAACACACGTCGCACACCAATCACGGGATTTCGAGATTTTGAATATCATTTTTCACACTACGCTTCTTCCTCTGAAAGTCCGAAAGCTGATTCAAGGTTCCATCATTTCACTGATGGGAAAAGGAACCCCACCATCCAGAGTGTGTTTATTGAATATTTTTAGATTCGCAGGGTTTTATTTTTGCCCAACGGATCAATGGCCATTGTTGCACGAGCAGGAAATTTTTTTGCAGTTTTGATCTGGTGAAAGATGTGGAGCTTGTTTACATGCCTGAAAATGAAGGAGACCCAAAAGGGGTGCACTACACGCCCAAATTTCAAGTGAATGGTAAGATAGCATGCATATGAGGACCTCCTCACCACAGGAAATTCTTCCACTTCCAGTTGCCTCTGATTTATCTCCATACAGTTGGGAAAAATGAATAGCAGATAACTCCAAGATAAATGTTCAACTAGAGATTTTTTTTCTCAGTGCCAAGCAAGCAGCCTTTAATCAGCTTAGATCTATCGAGCATCTTGGCTATATTGTTCAACTAAGGACACAAAATGATTCTAGGATTTGAGGAGCAGAATTCATTATTTAATCCACTGTCAAGGACCCTACACAGCTTGATCTGAGAGTGGAGACATTTATTAAAATGTTTGAGAGTAAACTACATGCTATGTCAGATGATGAGTTTAAGACAAACATGGATGCTTTGATTGATAATAAGCTTGAGAAACACAAAAACTTGCAAGAACAATCAAGCTTTTATTGGAGTGAAATTGAGCTTGGAACTCTTAAGTTTGACAGGAAAGAAATTGAGGTTGCTGAATTAAGGAAATTGACTAAGCAAGACTTGATTTACTTTTTTGATAACTACATAAAACAGGGTTGTCCCGGAAGAAGAAAACTGACTGTGCAAGTATATGGAAGTTCTCACAGTGGAGCATACAAACAGACCAAGTCTATTGACATATCCTCCGACAAAAACGTTTATGATGGGAAAACTGTTATGGAAGATACTTCAGATAGAGAGCTATTAAAGGATGACGTAGTTAAACTTGCTTCTTCAGATCAATCATCTGATATGAACAACTACTCATGGTCTGGATATTCCTAATGTTGATCTAGTTATTCATTACAAACTACCCACAACTAAGAAATTTTTGCGCATGGATGCAAATTAAACTGTATACACTGCTATAGATAGTTCGCTAGAAATTAGGATTTATTTGTGCTTTTAAATTAGTTCAGATTACTATTATGATTAGTTAAAGACAGTTGAAGTTAGTTAATTATCAGTTATGATATGATGCGGATTCAACCTCCTTGAGAGAGGGAATTTATATAGAGATGCATTCATTGTAAAAGGGGGTGGGGGGCGAGGGAGCCTGGGGGAAGCCTCTTTTGGAGAGAGCTCCTTTTGAGCATGGAGTTATTTTGAAAGCCTGGAATTGAGTTATACAGAGTGACATGTTTTCTTGATATTATGAGATTCATTACAATTTTTTCCTTCACTATGTTCTCTTTTTTGTCATATTATCTATCTATTCTTTTATTGACTAAGTTAAAATTTGTCTGGAATTCATTTTACATGCTCCTTTCACACAATTGATAAGAGTTATGTTTTCAATGGTGACTGGTCAGAATTCACTCTAGATAAGTGCTCTATTTTTAGCCATCAGCCTTCAGTTTTTTCTTCCAAATTCGTAGTAGAAATTCATCCTTGATAGATGATTTCACTGTGATGACCTTTTCCTTTTCTTTTTCTGCTATTATATCATGATTATTTATAGTTGAAAGATAGACTTACTTTTCCTCATTTTCTGCAAGTAATGCGATCACCGCTATGATCTCCTTTCTGTGGTTTTCACATGACTCCATGCCCAATGGACTGTTTCCCTGGATCAACCCCAAACCTTATTAAAATCTTTTCTAATAAGAAATCTGGCCTTCTTACTGTAATTATTGAATATTCCTGAGTAAAGAACCCTTGCATGTTGAGAGACACTATCTTTGAGTGTATTAGGTCAGAAGTACACTCAAAATCAATTTTCATGGTTTGGCTTGCTGCAACTTAAGTCAAGTTCCGAACAACAAATAAATAAATTTAATTTTTTAAAAATGTGCTAAGGCTTGGCTCTATTACAGCCTAGAGTCAACTCTTGCGACAACATTTTTTGGCACCGTTGCCGGGGACGGAGGACAAAGTTATCTTCCCTGGGATACGACAAAGTTTCGATCTATCTCCTAATGGTGAACATGGGATAGACGTTTGATTGGCTGTGATTGTTCACCTGGCGACTCCTTGGTTCGTAGACTTTACATGTTTTTGTTGGTGACTCCACTGATCTCAAATATTAAAATCCTCCACTGCTCGGATTGCTACAAGGTGCTACATGATGAGGTTCAGAATTTTTTCAGGTCACTTTATTGATGTAGGCACATGGTCTACTGTTCTTGGTACTTTACTGGAAAGTACCATCCCTAGATGGAGCCTATGTTGTAATAGATTTTGAATTTTTCTCTACTTAGTGTCTTCGTCCCAAATGTGTTTGAGAATCACATCAAGCTTATAAATTAACTAGAGATCTCAACTCCATATTATCTATAACTTACATCAGATTTGCTGAAATACTTTTAGGGATTTTTGGGAAGAAAGTTTGTATTCTGAGGTAGAAGAGTATTTACAGTATATCAAAGGATGCATCGGTAACCCGAGAGCTCATGAGAAACCTACTTGAAGAAGTGAAGCTCCAGGTCCACAATTGCATGAAAAATATCCTGAAAATAACGACATCCATACACCCACCAGACTTTTGACATTAGCTATGCCATACCTTAGATTGAGCAAGAGAGAGATGAAAGATTTCTTGAAGAAGCTGATTTCCAATTTTGAATGTCTAGTTTATATCTCTCATTTGGGAAAAAGAAATATGCTTCTAGATCTTCTGCCATGTTGGAATGCCCTGTGGTAGGACTTTAATCTTCTGTGTCTTTATTGTCAGTACCGTGAAGAAAATAGGAAATTATTTTTGTCAATTAGAGGGTATGAATACCTGTTCGAGGTCATTAATGGATCACTAATTCATTTGTTGCGCAAGTATTATAATAATGCCAAGGAAGTATGCACAGAAGTGTTAAAGATCATGGATGTTATCGGTTTGGAAGACCATCACTTGCAGACGGCACCCGATAACTCAGTATCAGCCTTTATATGCATTTTGTATGATGTTGCACAAAACGAGCATTCGATAATCCAGACTAGGGTTTTGAAAATTTATTGTTTTATTGATGTCACTTGCGATCTGTTAACTCGACGCAAGAATGAAGACCTCTACTATGGAACTGCAATCCTCAAAGTTTTGATAGACGATGAACGTGGACCAAACATCAATGCATGCCGCATGCATAAAACGTGGACAACACACGCCGCACACCAATCACGGGATTTCGAGATTTTGAATATCATTTTTCACACTACGCTTCTTCCTCCGAAAGTCTGAAAGACGATTCACAGTTCCATCATTTTGCCGATGGGAAAAGGAACCCCACCATCTAGAGTGTTTTTATTGAAGATTTTGAGATTCGTGGGGTTTTATTTTTGCCCGACGGATCAATGGCCATTGCTGCAGGAGCAGGAAATTCTTTTACAGTTTTGATCTGGTGAAAGATGTGGAGCTTGTTTACACGCCTGACAATGAAGGAGACCCGAAAGAAGTGCGCTACATGCCCAAATTTCAAGTGAATTGTAATATAGCATGCATATGAGGACCTCCTCACCACAGAAAATTCTTCCACTGCCATTTGCCTCCGATTTATCTCCATACAGTTGGGCGAAATTAATAGCAGATGACTCCAAGATAAATGTTCAACTAGAGATTTTTGTTATCAGTGTCAAGCAAGTAACCTTTAATCATCTTAGATCTATCGAGCATCTTGGTTATATTTTTCAACTGAGGACATGAAATGATTCTTGGATTTGAGGAGCAGAATTCATTATTTAATCCACTGTCAAGGACCCTGCACAGCTTGATTTGAGAGTGGAGGCATTTCTTAAAATGTTTGAGAGTAAACTACATGCTATGTCAGATGATGAGTTTAAGACAAACGTGGATGCTTTGATTGATAATAATCTTGAGAAACACAAAAACTTGGAAGAACAATCAAGCTTTTATTGGAGTGAAATTGAGCTTGGAAATCTTAAGTTTGATAGGAAAGAAATTGAGGTTGTTGAATTAAGGAAATTGACTAAGCAAGACTTGATTTACTTTTTTGATAATTACATAAAACAGGGTTGTCCCGGAAGAAGAAAACTGACTGTGCAAGTATATGGAAGTTCTCACAGTGGAGCATACAAACAGAACAAGTCTATTGACATATCCTCTAACAAAAACATTTGTAATGGGAAAACTGTTACGGCAGATACTTCAGATAGAGAGCTATTAGAGGATGATGCAGTTAAACTTGCTTCTTCAGATCAATCATCTGATATGAACAACTTCTCGTGGTCTGTATATCCCTAATGTTGATTTGGTTATTCATTACGAACTACCCACAACTATAGAATTTTTTGTGCATGGATGCAAATTAAACTGTATACACTGCTATAAATAGTTCGCTAGAAATTAGGATTTATTTGTGCTTTTAAATTAGTTCAGATTACTATTATGATTAGTTAAAGACAGTTGAAGTTAGTTAATTGTTAGTTATGATATGATGCGGATTCAACCTCCTTGAGAGAGGGAATTTATATAGAGATGCATTCATTGTAAAAGGGGGTGGGGGCCGAGGGAGCCTGGGGGAAACCTCTTTTGGAGAGAGCTCCTTTTGAGCGTGGAGCTATTTTGAAAGCCTGGAATTGAGTTATACAGAGTGACATGTTTTCTTGATATTATGAGATTCATTATGGTTTTTTTCTTCACTATGTTCTCTTTTTTGTCATATTATCTATCTGTTCTTTTATCGATTGAGTTAAAATTTGTCTGAAATTCATTTTACATGCTCCTTTCACATAGTTGATAAGAGTTTTGTTTTCAATGGTGACTGGTCAGAATTCACTCCAGATAAGTGCTTTTTTTTTAGCCATCAGCCTTCAGTTTTTTCTTCCAAAGTCACAGTGGAAATTCATCCTTGATAGATGCTTTCACTGTGATGATCTTTTCCTTTTATTTTTCTGCTATTATATCATGATTATTTATAGTTGAAAGATAGACTTACTTTGCCTCATTTTTTGCAAGTAATGCGATCACTGCTATGATCTCCTTTCTGTGGTTTTCACATGACTCCATGCCCAATGGACTGTTTCCCTGGATCAACCCCCAACCTTATTAAAATCTTTTCTAATAAGAAATCTGGCCTTCTTACTGTAATTATTGAATATTCTTGAGTAAAGAACCCTTTCCTGTTGAGAGAAACTATCTTTGAGTGTATTAGGTCAGAAGTACACTCAAAATCATTTTTCATGGTTTGGCTTGCTGCAACTTAAGTCAAGTTCTGAACAACAAATAAATAAATTTAATTTTTGAAAAATGTGCTAAGGCTTGGCTCTATTACAGCCTAGAGTCAACTCTTGCGACAACAACAGGAATCCTCTGGCTCAAATAGAGAAACAATTGAAATGAATTCCTTCCCTCTCTCAAACATCAATTCAAACATGAAATCATATACACAGCATATAAAAGAAAATGTATAATAGGAAGCAAACATTCATGAGCATATCAACATCAATACACAGAGAACAGACACAAAACCATGAATTTGAATCAATTTCCTTCTATTAATTCAAGATCTGTACATGGGTGTTCTTACACAGCTCTCTGCATGCTCTTGCTCTTCCTCGATTCAATAATCAATCATACAAATTCACAATGAGGGTGTCTATATCCTGTTTCCCTCTTGTGCTCTACAACTATCTAGTCTAGAATTAAAATTCTATCTACCTACATTAGCTACCTTAAATGCCTCTACCTACTAAGGACGAGAGCTAAAGGCTCAAGGTCCGATTAAAATATAAAAGTGCACTTCAATAAATCGTTACATTTATGTTCGTGCAACAACTTCAAGGCGTTTTCAAAATTTGTGTTGGCTTGCCGAGCTGTCTTCCACTTCCACGCCAGCTCGCTTGATGAGTCGGCGATGCTCCTGCATCACTTGGGAATTATCAATGACTATCTTTCGGGGACAACAAAATCTAGATAAAATATTTTCTTCTACTGAGACAGTTGCATTTCTTATGGGAATGGCTTCCACCCATTTAGTGAAATAGTTTGTTGCAGTTAGAATCCATTTGTGTTGTGCGTTGGAATGTGGGTGAATTTCTCTAATGAAATAAATACCCCATTGTTGAAATGGAGCTTCAGTTTTAAATATAACCAAAGGTAAGTCTAGGACTTTCTATTTACCTATAAACATCTGACAAGGAGTACAATTTAGGACTTTAGTGTTTACATCTATGAATAATTTAGGCTAGTAATACCCGTCTCTTAAGATTTTATAAGTCATTTCCCACCAAGCATGGTTCCCGCCGCACACTCCCTCGTGGAATTAATCTATAACTCCTTTTGTTTCGGTCTCGACTAAGCATCTCAACAGGAAACCCAAGGCATCTTTCCAATACAATTTACCATCTATGATACAATATTTTATAGCATGTAACTTAAGTGTCCTAGTTTTAGATGAGGTTAACTCACTAGGACATTGAAGGGTCGATAGGTAAGAAACGATATCGCGGTACCAGAGTGAAGTAGAGAACTTGTCTTGAATCTTAGTTGTGGGTGCAGTAATGTCAAGCTCATCTATTTCTATAAATCCCTCGTTTTCTTGTAGTTGATTTACCCCAAGTGCTTTTAGATTTGATTCGGCTAGCAATTTGGCCAAACCGTGGCCTTTAATAATTTTAGTTGTTTTGACTTCCAAGTCGAATTCCTGAATCTTAACCAGCCACCTGCCTCTTCTTTCATCGTTGTCTGGTTGTACCAGGATATCTTTAACAGAACTTGACGGCACATAGGCAATGATATTCAAGTTCAATATGTAGGTTCTGAAAGCCTTGAGAGATTTTACCATTGCATAAGCTTGTTTTTCCAAAATGTCATATTTCAGTTCAATTTCCATGAGAATTCTACTAAAAAATGCATTAGGCCTCTCAAAACCTTCATCATTTTTCTATAACAATATAGCTGCGATTGTATGTTCAGAGGAAAAAGAGAAAATCAAAAACTCTTTGTGTAATACGAGCTTGGCAAGACTGGAGCTTCTCTTATTACTTTCTTGATTCGTTGAAATGACGCTTTGGTTTTGTTTGTCCATTTCACCTCACTATTCTTTTTAAGCATATCTGTAATCAATTTAACAATTTCAGCAAAGTTAGGAATGAATCTTCTCAAGAAGTTTATTTTTCCTATAAAAGACTGAATTTCTTTTACATTTCTAGGAATATTTATGGTATCTATCACCTAGACCCTTTTGGGATCGATTTTGATTCCATCTCTTGACACAATATGACCCAAGAGTTTTCCTTCTTGCATTGCGAAATGGGATTTCTTGGGATTAAGTGACAAACCAAATTTGTGACATTTCTCAAAAGTTTGTTTGAGGTGTGTTAGATGTTGTGCATAAGATTTAGAGAAAATAGTTTGGTCATCAAGATAGATAATGACGAACTTATCTCTTTCTCCCATGAAAGTGATATCCATGGCTCGTTGGAAAGTTTCCCCTGCATTCATTTAACCAAAAGGCATTTAGTCATACATAAAAGTACCCCAAGGGGTAGTGAATGCAGTTTGTTCTTTGTCATCTTGGTGTACAACAATCTGATTGTAAGCTGAAAAACCATCAATCATGGACATTCTATTAGCTCCAACTACTTTTTCTAAAACACGATCCATCTTAGGTAATATAATTGTCTTTAAGTGATGATCGATTTAGGTTTCTAAAATCTACACACAACCTAATCTCACTATTTTTCTTTCTCACTGGGACTAAATTGGCTACCCACTCAGAGTATCTTAGTGGGACAATGATTTTAGCATCCACGAGTTTTTTGACTTCTTTTTCTATTACCGGTAGTAGGATAGGGTTAATCTATCTGAGTTTTTGTTTGAAAGGTTTTACACCTGGTTTCAGAGGAGTTTTATGTTCCATTATAGTAGTGTCATAAGTTATCAATTCTCCATAATACGGAGAGAAAACATATTTATATTGTTTAAGCAACTTAGCATACTTATGTTTGATTTTCGGAGACAGATATTTGGATAATTTCACCAACCTAGGATTTTCTTTGGTACCTGTATCGCAATCCTTGACCTCCTCTGGCTAAGGCTGTAAGATAGACTTCAAAGGGATGTCATCATGGTTGAAAATCCTTTCTAAGGGGATCAGACCCTTAGGCATATGATTATTTTTTAAAACGAGCAATCGATCTTTAGGGATTTGTCTTGGAACCTTTGGGGGTACTCGCCTTCCTCCATGATCCAAATAGGGTCATTCTAGTTTTCTTGGTCGGCATGCATTTCAAAAAATTCATCTACTATTTCTAAAAATTTCTAGAGTTGTTCATCGTCCTAAAAACCTTCCAATGTTGTATGTTATTTGGTATGGAAGGTCTATGTCTCATTAGTATATGGTATTTTAATTTGAAAGCAGTGGGAGGTGTGAACGTTGAAGCTACTTTGTCTAACGCATCCGCCTATTGATTTTCTGCTCTTGGAATATAATGAAAATTAACAGAGGAGAAAAAGTTTTCGATTAGATCCAAAACATAGTTCCAATAATATACTAATCTAGGATGTTTGGTCTGGTATTGACGATTTACCTATTTCATGATTAGCTCTGCATCACCGAAGACTTCCAAATTTTTAATTTTCATTCTCCTGGAATCCTCCAATCCTAACACTAGGGCTTCATACTCTGATCTAGATGGATATTGGTGGCCACCCACCTTTTCCAATTGGCTCAAAATAGTTTTCTAACAATTTTGGCAATTTACTATTTTTAGCAGTTTTAACTTTCAGGACCATTTTGAGGGCCTAAATGAAGGATTTTTAGGATCAAGCTAATAAATGATATATAAAGGCATGATTTATCCCCCAAAATGAATCTCCTTGATGATACCTTTCCAATGGGCTATCACACGCCTAAAATGGAGATCGTATGCAAAAGTTACAACCTCGGGAAGTTGATGTACTAACTTACCCAAACGGGGCCCACGTGACTTTTGGCGCTTCATATCCTAGGGTTAGGTTTTTGGATGTCTAGGGTTTTGGGAATTCTTGTTTATTGTAAAAATTCCTTCAAAGCCTCATTGTAATGTTCTTCTTGCGAATGAGTGAAACCGTCACATCTCTTCTCAGAGATAAGCCGCCACCATTCCAGCAAGCTTGTTTCCGCTACATTTTACAGTTTCAGCTTATTTCATTATTGAATAGAAAACTAGTTTTACTGTATTTCTATTATTTTGTGCTAAGAATATGTTAATAATCTGTATTCAATTCATTCTACTCATAAAATCTGGATTAGTGGTATTAGAGCAGTCTACTCCTTGTCGTCTTAATGCATGTCCCCAATGAGGTCAGAGTACAAAGAGTTGGGTCTTGAGCTTGTTTCTCTTAAGGAAAAAAGCTCTTGCATGCCCAAACGACCTCTCATGGTAGGAGAAAATAAAAATGATGGGACAGGAGATCCTTTCAAACTGTTGATTAAGGAATCCCTCATGCAATAGAGGAACGATATGATGGATAGTTTTGCGCAAATCCTTCGGTGGCTACCAATAGGCGACACGTCTTCTTTGAACGGAGGTGCCACCCCCTTCAAGGTACAAACAAACTTTGATATTGCTATATTTGAAGGTCAGATAGATGAAAATATTGTAGACAAGTGGTTGAATCTGCTAGAAGGGTATTTTTATGTCCATAACTTCTTGAATAGAGAAAATATTACTTTTGTGCTCCTCAAAGGCATTCCCCATGCCAAAGATTGGTGGGAAACCTTCTGTGAGAAAAATGAAACAGAGGAAACCTCATTATTTTTAGTCACAGCCACCTAGGAATCCTTCATGGATGCTATTAAGGAACAATACTACCCTTTCGGAAGTTACGATGACTTGTATACCAAATGGACCATGCAGCAAGAAAGAGACCAAGCAATGCCAGATTTCACAAATATCTTCCATATCTTGTGCACCAAGATGGGTATCAAAGATTCAGAGTGACATATGGTGCTCAAGTATCATGGTTCTCTGCATAGATACATATAGACCAAAATGGAATTTCTGGACATTTCATCCTTGGGCGTGACCTACCGATATGCCTTCAAAATCGAGCAGAAGCGCAAACAAAAGATGTGACAATTTGGGCCTGGTAACCCCACACAACAAAAGCTAGGAAAGGGTGGTCCCAACCCATAGAAAAAAGGAAAGAGAAAATATGGATAGTATCAAGACTACCAGTCCAAGCCGCAAGCAAAGAAGGACACCGTAAAGACAAAGAAAGATACCGGGAAGTGGTGTAACTTCCATAATATCCCTTGGCATAACACTGCTGACTGCTGCTCGAAACACTCATTGGTGGCTGAAGTGAAAGCCTTTGAATTAGATGTGGATTCTAACTCTGAGCCAGAACCAGAAAGGGGAAGATGGATCATTGATGTGGAACCCAATGCCACTGTTGCTACCACCAAGCTGCAACCTGGTGAACCAGATGAGCCAAAAGAAGGAGAGTGCCTCTTCCATTCACAGATGTGGGTAAAAGGCACCCCGCTGCACTTCATTGTTGATAGTGGTAGCCAGAAGAACCTCATCTCAGTAGAGGTCATCAAGAGGATGGCCCTACCAACAATGCTGCACCCACAACCCTACACCATTGGATGGCTCCACCAAGGAAGCGATCTCCACGTCAGCCAACAATGTCGACTGTCATACAACATTAAGCCCTTCAAAGATGAGGTATTGTGTGATGTTGCTCCTCTCTAAGTTTGTGATGTTATTTTGGGCCAACCTTATTTATGGAAATGTCATATTGTATATGATTCTAGGCCTCATAGTGTTATTATTACTTTGAACAGGAAATTGTACAGGATACCAGAGGCAGTCCCACCAAGTGCTATTTCCTTGATCTCTACGAAGCAATGCAGGAAGGTCATATCTCAGAAGGGGAAGTTTGTCTTCTTTGTGATCTACTCTCAAAATAAGCGAAAGAACATAGCCACATCCAGGGTATCTGCGGCCAACCTCTCCACACAGCAGAAGCAAGTAGATAAGGTCATGGAAGAATACTTGAATATATTCTCCTCACCTACAGAGGTACCTCTGCACTACCAGGTCAAGCACCCCATTTATCTAACCCCCGATGCACTGCTTCCCAATGGGCCAGTCTATCATCGCTCTTTGCTAGAGAATGAAGAGATGAAGTGACAGATCCAAGAACTTCTCCACAAGGGGCACATTCACCCCAGCTCATCACCTTGCGGCAGCCCAATTGTGTTGGTACAGAAGGAAGATGGAACCTAGTGACTCTTTATTGATTACCGGGCTCTGAATAGAATCACATTCAGAAACCAGTACCTTATTCCTTGAATCAATGTCCTCCTTGATCAACTCACGGGGCCCAAACACTTCAGTAAGGTTGATCTGAAGTCTGGCTACCACCAGGTCCCAATAGAATAGATAGATGTATGGAAGACTGCCTTCAAGTCAAAGGAAGGCCTTTTTGAATGGTTGGTCATGCCCTTTGTTTTGAAAAATGGTCCAGCCACTTTCATGAGGATGATAGAGGATATCCTGTGACCATTCACCAATACTTTTGTAGTGGTGTATCTAGATGACATTCTAATTTACAACAAGACTTGGGCCGNGAAGGCCTTTTTGAATGGTTGGTCATGCCCTTTGTTTTGAAAAATGGTCCAGCCACTTTCATGAGGATGATAGAGGATATCATGTGACCATTCACCAATACTTTTGTAGTGGTGTATCTAGATGACATTCTAATTTACAACAAGACTTGGGCCGAACACTTGCAACATATTCAATAGGTTATGCACACCCTGTGACAACACAAGCTATACACCAACTTGGAAAAATGCTCCTTCGACATGGACAAGGTTCATTACCTAGGCTACTTCATTGATCAGCATGGCGTACATGTGGATCTAGCCAAGATCCAAGTCATCCATGACTGGCTAGCCCCAACAACACTCACTGAGCTCCGGAGCTTCTTGGCCCTTGCCAATTTCTATCACAGGTTCATGTTGGGATTGTCCCATATTGCATGGGACCTCATCCAAATAAACAGGGGTGGTGGCAAGGAAAAATTTGCGTGGGGTCGGTCCCAACAAAAAGAATTCGATGATTTGAAGTAGTGTTTGTGCTCAACCCCAACAATTTCACTACCAGACCTGCAACATTTCTTTAAGATCAAGACAAATGCTTCAAACTATGGTGTGGGTGCCATTCTCACTCAGCACGGCCACCCTGTGGCCTATCATAGTGAGACACTGTTAGATATTGTCCGTAAGTACCCTACTTATGATAAAGAAATGTACTCCATTGTGCAAGTCTGCCACTAGTGGAGACATTACATTCTTGGGAAGGAGACAGTCATCCACACTGATCATAAGACACTGCAGTTCATGTAGACATGAGGAAATTATAGAATTACTTCCATCAAAAGTGGTCCACATACTTGTAGCAATTCCACCTCAACATCAAGTATAAAAAAGGAAGCACCAATCGCGTATTGATTTCCTCAATAGACCACCAGTCATGACACTCACCACGGTGCTAGACTCTTGTAACCATGACACATCTAGATGGCCCCAAATCTATGAGACAGACCCTGACTTCACCACCACCTACCAAATGTTGGGTGCAAACGTAGTTGTTGATAATTTCCATCTTCAATATGGGTTGTTGTGTCATCTAGGCCATATTTTTGTTCCATCAAGTGAGTGAGCAAAGCTGATCTGGGAATCCCACTACAGTTGGGTGGAAGGACACTTCNATGACACATCTAGATGGCCCCAAATCTATGAGACAGACCCTGACTTCACCACCACCTACCAAATGTTGGGTGCAAACGTAGTTGTCGATAATTTCCATCTTCAATATGGGTTGTTGTGTCATCTAGGCCATATTTTTGTTCCATCAAGTGAGTGAGCAAAGCTGATCTGGGAATCCCACTACAGTTGGGTGGAAGGACACTTCGGCATCGAAAAGACAGTGGTGATGCTAAAAAAACATTTATGTTGGCTGAAACTTCGACAGGAGGTCAACAAGTATATCAAGTCCTGCACTACCTGCACTATTGCCAAACTGACCACTAAGAAACAGGACCCGTACACCCCTCTTCCTAATCTTGAGAGGCCATGGGAATCCATCTCAATGGATTACATGTCAGGCCTCCCATCCACCAAGAGGGGAAATGACTGTGTTTTGTGGTTGTTGATTGCATTTCTAAGATGGTGATTCTGGTTGCCTACAAGAAGAGCATCACAACAGAGATCACTACCAAGCTCTTCTTTGAATGAGTCTGGGTACATTTTGGAATCCAACAAACCATTGTCTCAGATCGAGATAGTATATTTCTCAGCACTTTTTGGTCGAGCCTTTGGTCACTATTGGACACCAAGATCACCAAATTCACGACCTTCCACCCCCAGACAGATGGCCAAACCGAGGTTGTAAATCGAATGATTGTGCATATCCTTCGCATGTATAATTCAAAGCACCCTCGAACATGGGATGAGAGCCTTCCCTATGTCCAACATAGCTACAATCGATCCCTTCATAGCTCAACCGGCCACAACCGATTTTAGGTGGGGTTGGGAATCCAACCATTGGGTCCCATAGATGTTTCACTTCCCCTTGTAGTCACCTCGACCGAATCATCGCCTGATCCAACTAAAGTTGACAAAGCCGCCCAGTTTATTGAGCAGATCCAACACATCTGCCAATAGGTTCAGGATATCCTACAGAAGTCCAATGACAAGTACAAATAACACCATGATCAACATTGGGTGCCACATAAGTTCCAGGTGGGCGAAAAAGTTTGGTTGCACTTGTAGTAAGAACACCTTATAGGACCCCATCAGAATCTTTTCCCACTCCGTTACGGGCCATACACTATGACCAAGGTCATGGCAGATAATTCTTTTGAGCTCATCAATCCTCCTTTCCTTGTCTTGCACCCAGTGTTCAACGCGAATCTTCTTTGCCCTTATTTCCCACCATTATTGGACACCTCAGAAGTAGCAGAACAACTGAAACCAACATAGATCAACCCTAACTGCATACAATAGGCATCCAATTATCATATTGTAGACACACATATCAAGGGCACTCGACAACAAAGGATCCAATTTTATCGAGTCATCAAAGTAGGGCAGCTCCTGCACCAAGGCAAGTGGCTCACCTGGGGCCAAATTCAACATAAATTTCCTTATCTAATGGGGGACCTCAATGCAATGGATACCATTTCTTCCTAAGGAGGGAATATTGATTCATATGGATATCAGTGGCCACCCACCTTTTCCAACTGGCTCAAAACAGTTTTCTGACAATTTTGGCAATTTACTATTTTTAGTAGTTTTAACTTCCGAGGCCATTTTGAGGGCCTAAATGAAGGTTTTTATCGACCAAGCTCCTCAATGACATCTAAATGCACAATTTAACCACAAAACTGAATCTCCTTGACAATACCTTTCCAACGGGCTATCACACGCCTAAAACGGAGATCGTATGTAAAAGTTATAACCCGGGGAAGTTGATGTACTAACTTACCCAAACGGGGCCCACATGACTTTTGGCGCTTCATATCCTAGGGTTAGGTTTTTGGATGTATAGGGTTTTGGGAATTCTTGTTTATTGTAAAAATTCCTTAAGAGACTCATTGTAATGTTCTTGTTGCGAATGAGTGCAGCCGTCACATCTCTTCTCAGAGATAAGCCGCCACCATTCCAACAAGCTTGTTTCCACTGCATTTTACAATTTCAGCTTATTTCATTATTGAATAGAAAACCAGTTTTATTGTATCTCTAATATTTTGTGTGAAGAATCTATTAATAATATGTATTCATTTCGTTCTTCTCATAAAATCTGGATCATACTCGCATACATTGTTAGTATGTTCAATGTTCCACTGTAATCTATAAGAGAAAGGGATAACGAATTTGTCACCAGGTGCCACAAAAAGCACCCCAGCTTTGGCCCTAAAATAAGATGACACACCATCAAAAAACATCTTCCAAACACCAGTGTTATATACATCCTGTTTCACTTTCTCTTTTTCCTTTTTATTTTCTGTACAACTTTCTTCTATACATACATCAATATTGTCATCGATATATAAAATACAATTGCCTAAATCTTGATCAGCAATATAAAGAGGGTAGTTGTTTTGGTTATGTGGGTCACTTACCATGAATGCTAACCTAGTTTCTTTGTACAAGCACATGAGCTATCCTCCAAAGACTAGGATTGTAGCGTACATCATGTCGAGTTGGAGGGATCCTCCAAGTTTAGTGCCCCAAGACCTAGATAAGAGCATACCATACTTCGGGGGTATATCAGCGACAACCAAATCCATTAGGACACCTTTCACGGGTATCTATGTGAGATTGATGACTAAATCCTTTATCATGCCTATATATGTAACCTTCCTTGAATCGAAAGAATACAAATCTCCATAAGGTCTGGTAATTTCAAGACTGAATATCTCCATAATGGCTTTAGGCATTACATTGTGAGAGACTCCAGAATATAACATGCAATTATGGAGTAAGTGATCATGCACAGTCAGAGTGATATATAAAGGGGCGACGATGTTTGTGGCACCATCAAAATGTGGGCCGAAAATTATGTTAGGCTTGTCATCTTCTAAATTTATAACATCGGCCTAACTTTTGTTTTCTGAAAAACTGATTAATTTGGCGATTTGTTTCCTGTAAATTGAATTTTTTGCCAGTTCGACAAGAGGTATAGGGATTTTGATTTTATTTATTTCATTTTCTAGATTAAAACTTCCTATTGTTTTGTCGATCTCTATGGTTTGGGTTTCTAACCCCTTCTTTTTAGTTTTCCTTTGTTGTGAGGTTTTAGTTTCAATTAAAGGGACCTTTGTTTTGTGCATGTTCGCGGTTGATGTTTCTGCTAACTTTGTCTTGGAAGGATGTATGTCAACGATTCTAGGTTTTATAGTTTGTTTCTCAGTGTTTTTTGAAACTTTCTCGTCTGTTTCACCCCTCGGAAAAATATTTTTCACTGGGGGATTTGTGAGGCTCTTGTTTCTAGGCCTTAGATTGTATTTTTGGTGGAGTTTGGCCATTATATCATCTACAATTTCCTGATAGGTTGAATCTTCAATAATACCATTGTTTTTGTTATTTTGGGATCTATCTTTTGTGGTTGCAGATTTTTCAGAATCTTGCCTCATTAAAAAAGGTTGTAGGTAGTCATTGCCAAGATTATTAATGTCTTCTTCTAATTCCTCAAAATCATGCACGTCTTATCCTCCTATAAAGTTTTCTCTTTTAAAAGGGGCTTGAATTTTTTGACCTTCATTCTTAATCTGTCTTGGTGGATTTTGAGGGTTAGGATTCCTTTTGAAATCCTTTCTGGGAAAGTGCTCATTCTTCACTTGATCTAGATCTATTATTGAGATCTTATTTGAGAGCTCTTTGATTATTCTCTCCATGCCATCTATTTTGTCTTCTGAAGATCTTCTTGATTCAGACGGTCCCCCTTGATCTCTATATCTTCCGATTTCTTTGTTTCCAGTTTCAAATTTGGTTTTCAATTTTCATGAAGCCATCATGTTTGACTCAATATCTAAGGCATCATCTTCCATCTTGGTGAGTTCTATTGATCTCCTCTCCCTCAATAATAGGGTGAAATCAGGGTTGAAATCCCTTGCAAAGGTTACTTTCATTGCAGGTTGGGAAGGTTTGACCTCGACTAGGATCTTAGTATACAATTTATTGAACCTCTGAGTGAACTCAAGGATTGATTCAGAGTGTTTCTTCCTTAGATCCCCAAATTCAGTTAGATAATAGAGATGGTCTTTCCATTCTCCCCACCATCTAATAAAATCATTTTCAAGTTCCTCATAACACGGTATAGATCATGCTGCTAGGCCTCGGAACCAGGTTCTTACTTGTCCTTCAAAAGTTTGAACCAAGAGTCTTGAATAGACATCTTCATGTTCGAGTCCAAGAATATCGACAAATTGGTCAAAGAAATTGATGTGTTCGGCTGCATTCAAATCACCCTGTCCTGTGAATTTTGGAAGATTCTTCATGTATTTTTCAGGTAATTCATGTAGGGGGACTGGGAGGATTAAAGGGGCATATCTAGAAGCCACCTTTGCAAATATTATAGGGGGTGGTACTTGCCCTCTTTCTCCTCCTCTTCTAGCCCCACCTCTAGCAACACCTCCTTCGGCCACAACCATTGATGATTTAGAGGTTGTTTCTTGGAAATTATTAGGAAGGGTTTCAGGAAATTGGTTATCGAGAGACAAGAAACTTGAGGAAGGGGGACTAGGGAAAAGTGGACTAGTTTCTTCGGATTTGTGGGTTGAATATAAAGGAGAATCAAGAGGAGTTGTATTGAGAAGAATAGGATGATCGTAGGAATTATGGAAGATAGGAAAATGAACTTCGTGAAACGAAGAAGTGTCAATCAAAGCGAGAAGTGATGTGGATCTTTTACCTCTGTTGGTGAAAGAAATGGTTGGAAAAATCTCAGTTTTAAAATCAGGCGAGACCAAACCAGGCTCAAAGGTTGGAATCTTATTGGTAGGTAATCTCCCATAATATGGTGGGGTATTTGATCCTTAAAAAATATCTCTAGTGTTTGAATCTGTAATTTTAGGTTGATAAAATCTATTTGTCAATGAAACAGTCTGTTTAAGATATCTTCTTCATTTTAAAAAAATTCCTGGATCTGGAACAGGCGAAGTCTGTTTGTTCTTTGGGTTTCTTCTGGTATTCTTTCAGCTAAAATCCATTTTATTTATTGTGGAGTCGCCAAGTGGAATAATAGGGTATCCTTATAAGGTTTTTCGTTCTTTGTGCACTATCAAAGATATAAAGTGTCAATGTCATTATCCCCAGGTAAAATCTTTGTTTCTTCGTTCCCCAAAAACGACACCAAAAATATGTTGTTCCTCAGTTTGTACTTTAAGGCTCTAAAGTACACCGTCAAGGCATCCTAAAAGATAGAGAGGCCTAAGGATAAAAAGGTAGGTTATATGAAAAGGGCTATTGTTGTCTCCTTAAAAGTCTCTGTCTATCTTCCCAGTTTTCCCGGATGCTAATGTCTCTTTCAATAACTGCCCATGAGAGTTCTAACTCAACCCAGTTGTTTGTTGTCTGTAAGATGGTGTTAAATAAATTCAAATAAATGCTCATTTGATCTAATAGTCCAGGTTCAATATTAATTTTTCTTGTAACTGGAACAATCATGGGTGAAAGGATTGAAAGGATAAATTCTTGTGTTTTCTTTTAAGAGTTTGCTATTTCTTCTTCAAAACATGTAAAAAGAACTCCAAAAAAACCTTGAATTAATAGTGTGACGAAACCAAAGGTCATTTTTGGTATCTGAGTTAATTTTTTTTTTTAAAAGGGATATGCATAAAGTGAAAGAAAACATAAAGCTGTCGAATAGGGTGAGGCATCAATTAAAGAGGAATCTCACTTTGTTAACAAGGGAAGAAAATAATTAGGAAAAACTCTGAAAGAAGCATATGATATTGAAATTTAAAACATTTGCAGGTCATATATATGATGATAGCCAATACAGAGGAAAAGTTGTAAATGATTAAATTACAAGAATAATTGTTTACCACAGTAGAGGTTGTACTAAATTGTAGTTAAGCATTGATTAAAGAGATATATGAAAAATATGAAACAACAGAGAAACACATAACTCAAACTTGACCAGATCTGGAATCTTCAATCTGTATTTGTATTAACTCAAAAAATTCTTCACATTCTTCGTTATAATGTGCCCAGAAAAACCCCTTTAGATCAGTATCCTAAAATTATATTTATACCAGATCCCTGATGATTGTTGGTTGGTGATCTCCTAACTCCTAGGGGAAAACAATTACAATAATTGAAAACCTCAACTGTTTGCATGATTATCATTTATTTTCATATCATCTCGATGATATAGGTTTTCAAAATGATACTTCATTGTTTTACTGAAGTATCTCCTTCTTTTGACTTGATACATTCAATACATTTTTCAAGAAGATGTACGAAATTTTTGGGAGGCTCTGGAAGATCCTTTGCTTCAAATAAATAGAATTTTCTCTCAATTTTTGGAAGTTGATCTTCAATCCCCTTACTAATAAACTTAATTGATTTCAATTTTAGGTTTGGCTTCACTATCCACCTGTCTATTAGGGTAACATCCATTTCCTTTAACTGTGAAATTTCCATTTGAAATTTGTTCAAACTCTCTTTGAAATTTGACTGGTGTCTTACAATGTTTATCTATCCTAATTGCCCAGTGCAATTGTCTCTTCCAATACCTAATGATTCCTTGTCCAATAAATCAAAGATTCTTTTACACTCATCTTTTATTTCTTTGACTATTTTCTTATATTCTGCTATGTTGTTTTCCCATACCTTGAGCATGATATCACCTCTAATCTTCTCTGTGACAAAAATCTTTAGAATTTTTGATAATTCTTCATTTTTAGAACATACCACTGCCTTTTGGAAAGTGGCCCTTGTTGTTTTAGCTTCTTTTTCTTTAAAAACAATATTATCAAAAGCATTGCTTGTTTCCTAAAAATAATTCTGAATAGTCTCTACTTGAGAGATTACTTTTTGTTTCGCATCTTCTACCTTTGCATGTATTTTTAGTGATTGGTCCTGAAAAACTTCCAGGTCTATAACCTGGCCTTTTATTGAATTCAATTTAGCCTATAGTTGTCTTACCAATTCTTCTTGTTGAATAACCTGTATTTGGCTAGTATGCATCTTCTCATTCATCTCGTCTAGACTTGACTTAAGCGATTGAATTTCTTTCTTGTCAACAACCCTGGCTTGCTCTAGACCTTTATTTATTTCTGCTTTGATATTTTTCTCAGTATCTTTTAGTTGATATTGTAACTGGGTTATCCATCTGTTACTCTATTCCAACCTTGCTCTCATATTGCTAACAGGGAATAGATTTTTTGTTGTCAGTGCTCCCACGGAGCCCGCCACCTCTGTAGTGAAATGTCCCTCTTCCAAGTTTTTCCCATCCACCAACACCTTGTTTTTATTTACCATACCACCTTCTATCATATACATCTCCTCTTTTAATAAAACATTCCTCTTTTTATTGAATAAGTAATCAGAGGGAGGAATTTCTTCTCTGGAGATAGGGTCGAGGTCACTAGCATATATCACTCCTACCTGAGGGAAACCAAAAGTGGATTGTAAAGGCATCAAGGAAGTGATGGGATTACCCAACTCTATGGATTTTTTTTTGATCCAGGTGGATATCGGTGGCCACCCCCCTTTTCCAAATGGCTCAAAATAGTTTTCTGGCCATTTTGGCAATTTACTATTTTTAGCAGGTTTTAACTTCCGGGGCCATTTTGAGGGTCCAAATGAAGGTTTTTCGAGATATAGGTTCTCCATGATATCCAAAGGCATGATTGAGCCCCCAAAATGAATCTCCTCGACAATACCTTTCCAACGAGGTATCACATGCCTAAAATGGAGATCGTATGCAAAAGTTACAACCCCGGGAAGTTGATGTACTCACTTACCCAAATGGGGCCCACATGACTTTTGGCGCTTCATCTCCTAGGGTTAGGTTTTTGGATGTCTAGGAATTTTGGCATTCCCATTTATTGTAAAAGGGCCTTCAGAGCCTCATTGTAACCATCTTCTTGTGAATGCGAGTATCCGTCACATCTCTTCTCAGAGATAAGCTGCCACCATTCTAGAGAGTCTTTCACTCTGTATTTTTACAGTCTCTGTACATTTCTTTCATTAATAGAAATCGTGTATTACTGTATCTCTGTGTTTATGGTTGCATCTCTGATATATTTCTTTTATATTACTAGATATACGTGATATCTTTGTGCATTTCTTTATTATATCTCTGCTCTCATTTCGTGCCGAAAATAATTCGGATCAGTGGTATCAGAGCAGGTTGCTCTTGATCATTTTTCAGTGCATGTCCCCGACGAGGTCCGAGTATAGAAAGTTGGGTCTCAATGTTGTCTCTCTCGAGGACAATCGTTCTCGCACACCCAAGAAACCCTCAATGGCGGAAGAAAAGAAAAACGATGGAGTAGACGATCCTATCAGTCTGTTGCTTGAGCAAGCTCTCACGCGACAGAGGGACGAAATGATGGAGAAGTTTTCCCACATCCTTCAACGCCTGCCGATAGCATCAGGTGCATATTCATCAAGCGACCACTTTGGAGGCACCTCACCTTTCAAGGTACAGGTTAATTTTGATATTCCCATAT
>JASDQU010014755.1:115398-133040 GCA_032191745.1 Picea mariana | reverse complement strand
CAAAAAATTGCCTTGTAAAAGTATATTGTAATTTCATTGTAAATCTGGACCATTCATTATAAGGTCACAGATCTAACGGTAGAGATTATGTTAGGGTTTTTTTTTCCTAGAAGGAAACCCTCTTTTATGAGGGAAATGTATTGCGGCTATGGATGATGGTGAATATTGTATTCTGAGAGAGGAGACTGTGAGAGAAAGAAGAGGAAGTTACAACGGGTTTTGTTGTAGGTTGTATCCCTTCAATTGCTGGATAATAATAAAGGAAGGACCTAGCAATTTGTCTGGTGGACGTAGCCCACACTGGGTGAACCACGTAAATCTGTGTCTCTCTTGTATTGTGTGTCTTCTGTGTTTTTGTTTCTGCATTTGTTTTATTTTATTGCTCCGCGGTCCTGTTTTTCTAACACGGAGGAGGCATCTACAGAATTTTTTTATCTCTTGGAGGTGACCTTTTATTATGATAAAATTTGACAGAATTTTTGGCTACCCATAATGGTGACACACTGGGCGAATTAGTTATCTCTGCATCACCAAGAATTCATATCAGGGGCACATATGACTTAGCAATAAATTTTAGAGACAGTTAACGACAAATTAAGCATTTCGACAATAACTCAGAAAAATAACACTATCATAGTATTGGATGCATTTTTGTCTGAAATTGTAATATGGTATCTTGTTTTGATCATAGGTGTAGCGATGTTTATAAATATGGCTTTGATGCCATTGATAGGGACACTTCTACCAACACACATCCATAGCCTTGAAAGGGATGTCATTTAACCCAATATGTTACCTCTGTCATGTCCAAGAGTCATCCATTATGATAAAAGCATCCTGACACCTGATCAATTTTAAAAACATACCAAAGGATCTTCGAAACCCGACATTGCTTCACATCCAACAGGCCTGTTCAGTACCTCGATGAAGTTTCCTTGGTATCATGTGTGCATTTACCCGTTGCCACCAAGCATGTTCAGTGTCTCGACAAGTTTACACACAATTCCCACACATTACAATGCTTCCAACTCTCTAAAATTTGTTTATAAATTCACAGAAAGTTCATGATATTTAAGAGAGAGGGGTGATATTGAAGATCTCACAGTCTGGTAATGAAAGGATTGATCATTTGAGAATTATTTTTCTATTCTGATGACTTCCATCATGATTTGGACAATTATATTTCTATTAAGAAATCATCTCTAGGATGGGGAAGCACATTGAGTTGTTCTCATTAAAACAAAGACGGTGTTAGAAGTTTGTTCAGAATAATCGTGTATTACTATGATTTTAACGAGAGACTAGAAACAATAATTGGACAGAAACTTACTTCTGCTGATATGAGTTTATCACTTACTGTTCATGTGCTTGAGTTGTTATCAACTGCTACTAATGAATAAAAATTATGATTCCCTTCAACAAATGAAGGTGATTCATACATAATCATTTAGAAATCAAATCAAAATCAAGCAAAAATAAAAGAACCAAAATCAAAACAGAAAAGAAAATTAAAAATATTTACAAGATGGTGGATCAGAAATCATCAAGCGAAATATCCCTTGAGAGCCTGACCATTCACTGGGAAAGTTTCTGGTTGTCCCTCCAACTTATGCAGAAACAAATAACTAGGACCCAATTTTCAAAAATTACAAATGATCCTATCCACAGGTTTTGGAACTTGGTATGTTCTCCCTTACCCTCGTGCGCTTTGTCCCACTTGATAACCAAATCCCCAACATCAAAATTCCTTTCATAGGATGAACTCATATCGAACCATCTTTTCACAATTTGTTGATGTTGGTCAAGTTTTTGTTTTGCTTGTGTTCTCACCTCTTCTAGTTTTAATAAAGCATTTATCCGATTTTCTAGAGGAGAACACTCTTCTTCTTGAAATTTCTCCGATAATTGCAAAGAAGGAAGCAAGACATGTGGGGGAAGGATGGATTATCTTCCATAAATGAGGAATAATGGAGAATTACAAATGGATTCCTTTGGAGTTACCTTATCATCCCAAAGTGTTTTGTAAAATGCATCTTGCCAATTCTTGTGGTTTTCCAAAACTGTCATTTTTATAATCTTGATTAAATTATTATTTGTTGACTCGACTAGACCGTTCCCTTGAGGGTAGTAGCTAGTAGAATACTTCAATTTAATCCCTTTTTCTAGAGTGAAAACATTCATATCTAGGGAATAAAAATATGAAGCATTGTCAAAAACCAGACATTCAGGAATTCTTAATCGAGTGATAATATGGGAGTTCATAAATGACACTACCTGATTGGTGTTCACCACTTTTAAAGGTAAATATTTAGACCATCTTGTAAAATATTCTATTGTGGTGAGAATGTAATTGTGTTGTTTTGAGGAAGGGGGATTGATTGGCCCAATAATGTCTAGGCCCCATTCCTAAAAAGGTGTATCTACAGTAACAGGTTGCAGAGGAAAAGCTACCTTTTTTACCCATCCTGCAGCCTTTTGACAAATTATACACTTGCAGGACAATGTATGGGAATCTTTAAACAAGTTAGGCCAATAGTATCCATCCCTTAGAACTTTTTGGGTAGTGGTATCTCCACCAAAATGACCATCGACATCACCAGAATGAAGTTCAACCAACACTTTTTCAAACTCCTCTTTTTCTAAACAACGCAAAAATAAATGTCAAAGTTCTTTTGAAATAATATATCATTGATTAATTGGAAAGATGAATATTTAATCCTAAGTGCTCTTCTATTTTTGGGATTGATATTGCGAGGATCAAATCCATGCAGTAAACAAAATTTAATATTCTCATACCAAGAATTGGAAACCATTTGCGCACAACTGATTTGTTTCTCATCATGTTGATTTATAGTTGATGCATTTGTTTGAATTTCTGATTTCTCAACTGAATCAGCCACTAATTTACACAGGCCTTGACCTATAAAAATTTGGGCAAGGGTTATTTCAATATCATATTCCTGAAGTGATGTCATCCAATTTTCCCTTTTCTCACCCAACTCTTTTTGTACTAATAGATTTCTTACAGTGGGGTAAGGAACAACAACTTTGGTTATGGATTTCAAAAGGTAAGACCTGAATTGTTTCACTGATTTAAAAACAAAATATGCCTACTAATATACCGTGGGGTAATTAATTTATGATCCTTTAAAAGAAGAGCTCATCAAGGAAATGGTTATCTCATTGCTTTCAACATTTTTCTGTGTAAGCACAACAACATAGGATCTGTGAGATGCAAAATTTTAAAGAGTGAAATCCTGAGAAAAATTGAGACTCATCAGGGAAGGTGCTTCTATTATGGCTCAACTAATTGAATCAAAATATTGACTTTCTTGTGGTCCCCATATGTACAAAAAATCCTTTTTAATTAGATTTTGTAGAGGTCTAACCATTTCAGAAAAACTCGGGACAAATCGTCTGATAAAAATATTTTTTCCCAAAAAGGATTGCATGGCCTTTTTGGAAGAAGGAGGGGGAAGTTTGGAAATGGCTTGATTTCTTTCAGGATCAATTATCATTCCATATTTAGACACTATAAACCCAAGGATTTTACCTTGTTCTACTGCAAAGACTAAATTTTTTGGATTGAGAGATATGTTGAACTTGCGACATTGTTCTAAGATAGCCCTAATGTGAGACAGGTGATCTTTCTTGTTTTTGGAGAATAAAGTGGCATCATCAATATAGACCAAAACCAACTGGTTGATGAGGCCATTAAAATAAATGTCCATTTCTCTCTGAAAAGTGGCATCGGAATTTATGAGTCCAAAAGGCATTTTCATATAGGTGTAAATTTCCCGTGGGGTACGAAAGGTGGTTTTAAGTTGGTATGAAGGAGACATTAGGACCTGGTTATATCCTGAGAAACCATCTAATAAAGATAGTCTTTCGAAAGTAGACACCTATTGCAGAATTTGTTCCATTGGAGGAATAGGGTAGTTATTTTTATCAGATGCTCGGTTTAAATTTTGAAAATCGACACAAAGTCAAATTTCTCCACTTTTGTTCCTTACAGGGACTAATTTAGATACCCATTGAGTATGACTAACTAGAAAAATCATCTTTGCAGTAAGTAATTTGTTTAGCTCCTTTTTCACAGTAGTCTCCAATTTAGGATGCATTTTCCTCAATTTTTGTTGGAAATGATGAGTCTGGGGTTTCATAGGGATTACGTGTTATATGATGTTTGGGTCGAAAGTTTTTAGATCTTCATACATCCAAGCAAATACATCCTTAAATTCTTTGAATAATTTTATAAAAACAGACCTTTCCTGTTCAGAACATCCCTTTCCCAGATTAATATTTTGAGGGTTATTTTGTGTTCCTAAATTTACAGTTTCGTACAACAAAGAGGAACTCTTGTTTTGCATTTGAATACCCCTCTAAACTTGTCATGTAGGTCATAAAAATTCTCTAATCTCACAACATATTTGGGGATAGATTTTACCAGCTTGGATGATGGTTCTGGTGATTGAGGATCAAATATTATGGTGAAATATAGTATATTCTCTTTGTGTGTGATTTCATCAATAACTAAATCCTGGAAGGTATCTTCCATATTCATAAAATTGATGATATACTGATCATCATCAAATACTCCCCAGTTTGTGATGTTGTCCGGGATCAATGGCCTAAATAAAAATTCGACCCAGAACGCATTAGGGGAAAGAACTTCAACAGACAACAATTTAGAAGCAACATTAGCTAGTAAATCAACTTTTGAATTACTCATCCTAGGAATGGAATTTATATTAAATGATAGAAATTTGCACATCAAACCCCATACCTCGGTTTGGTAATTCTTCAGATGAGATGAAAAAAAATGTATTTCATTTCTTACCTATTTGACTACTATTTATGAATCACCAAATACTACCAAATTTTGCACGTCCATGTCTAGAGACTTCCTTAGCCCTCCAGAAGTGTTTCATACTCTGTTGTGTTGTTAATACATTCAAACTCTAATATACAAGCCATAAATGTTTTATTACATGTAGGGTTGATGAGAACACAACCATCACCTACCCCTTCTCGGTTGGATCCATCAAAATATAGGGACCATATTTGTGCGTCATTAGAAATATTTGGCGTATTTGGTGAAGCTAGTGCCTACATATAGGCTCTTACTTCAAATTGTTGTTTTGGATCAGCGATATAGGAAATTTTAGTCATGAAGTTACCAAAAAGGTATTCATTTTCAGACAGTTGGCTTAGGTTGATGGATATTTGGTATGGATTGTTGGTTGTCATTGATGTCAACTATTGGAGAGTGATATTGTAGATTGATTTCAACCCTTAGTGATTGATGTCAACCCTTGGAGAAAGTACGATAGTGAATTCCAGTAGAACAAAGGTTTGGGTAATGGACCCAAGTTTGTTTGATGTAAATATGACTCATTATTTTCTTTTCATGGTTAATAATAAGTAAAAATGGATGAACTCCAAAGTGGTCCCCTTATGGTGAAAGCCCTCATGGGAAGACACTTTGTGGATTGAGTTATCCTAGAAGTATGGTTAGAGAACCCATGCTTATTTTTGTAATAATGAGATGAAGGCCAATGAATTTGCCAATGAAACTATCCTAGATAGATATTTCTTGTCATGGCATTTCTAGTGGTATGTGGAATGTCACACAACTCCTCATGGTTAGAGAGTTATGGCCATGAGAAGTTGGAGAACCCAGGTTTGGGTAATGGACCCAAGTTTGTTTGATGGATAACAATATGAGTTTTGATATATTTTAAGGTAATAATAATCTATATGGATATTACATGTCATTTGATTTCTGGTGGTATGTGGAGCATCACATAACTCCTCACGGTTTCAGAGTTATGGCCTTACAAAGTTGGAGGACCCTCATATGTCATCTAGAAGCCTCGAAAGGTCAAAATAGTCAAAGTGGTTTAAGAGATTTTAAAGGTAAATAATAAACTAAAGTGATGAGTGCACTATAATTCAAAGTGAATACAAAATAAATTATTTAAATAATAAATTTAATGGAGAAATTAGAAGTGGTTTAACCCTAAAATAAAGAAAGTGGGCAAAGTGACCTAGAAGATGTTTTTAAGGAAGCTACTTGGAGAGTATAAATAAGAGGCAAGGCTCTCTCATTTTACATAACACTTGCGAATATTTCATTTCTATAGGTGTCTGAGGTTACCAAATGATATCTAAGCCGAATGTATGAGGAAAGATGAATAAAAGAAGGTTGTAATTCAAGGAAGGATGAATTCATTTAATGATGCTTTCTAAGGTATGTTATTTACAGGTCATCTCACCATTTTCGCAATAATTTTTTTTCTAGAATGATTCAGACCATGAAATTTCTATTCCATTGAGTAAAAATATCCAATTATTTGTGGTAAAAAATAGAGCTTGTGGATCATTCTATTTTTGGAGTTACACTCTGTGGAAAATAGGGTTTGTGGCTAGTCTTGAAACTAGTCTAAAACAGGTGTTTCCGGTAAAAACATCATAACGTCTTCATAACAGATCCAAATTGAGTAAGAAAAATTGGTTTGGTTAGAGTAAAGTATTTAGTATGTTGTGTAAGAGTTTCATATCGATTCAATAAATATTCCGTGTGGTTCACGCTCTACAAGGTTGCTCTCTAGAATAAGCCAGACTTCAGCAAGGTATGTCATTTTTGCTATAACTATTTTTCTGAGAGGTTCCAAGTAGCGACACCTAGAGAAATTGCATAAAACACATTGAAGAACATTGTTTATCAGTTTTATATATTTATTCATTATAGGTACAAAGTTATTATTATTTCAGGTTAGGGTTGTTGACTAATCCAAAACTAGTTATGTGAGACTAAAGAAAAGTTTGATGAAAATGTTAGTCTCTTGCTGTTTAAAGTTAGGGAAGGTTTCCAAGTATGTGATCATATACACCGGGTCTATCATAGAGATACAAATAATATTTGGATGATGAAATTGATGAGGGATTTTGGTTGAGGTACAAGTTGGGTACATGATTGAGACAAGTAGTTGATGAGTTGACACATACATGAGGTGTATAGTTGATGATGTTGGTACATATTGATGAGTCATAGTTGATGACTACTTGACACGTGATTTTTACATACTTGTTACATGGTTGGTTTCACTTTTTTATGGTATAGGTTGATTACAAATTGTTTGGTACAGGTTGGTGCATGGTTGATGTACTTGTTTATGGTACAGGTTGGTGCATGGTTGATGCACTTTTATATGGTACAAGTTGATTATAGGTTAAGGTATAGGTTGATGCATGGTTCAGGTTTACAGTAGTATATGTCATAGTGAAAGTGTGATAGTGGTTCCATCATTCTACTTCTACTTCAAGGCGGTTGGACGGGGAAAGGACACATGGTTGTAGCCACCTTCTGGTTGTAGCTAGAGAACATAGGGGGTTGTAGCCTCCTTCTAGTTGTAGCCAGAGAATTGGGGAGTTGGATTTTCCCTTAGGTTGTATCCTGAGAAACTAGGGGGTTGGATCCTCCTTCTAGTTGCAGATGGAAAACAAAGGAAGTCGGTGCTTCCAATGAATGCAATTCTTCAAGACATATAAGAAAAATCATTCTGTGGTTTTCTCCCAATTTGGGTTTCCACGTAAAACACGGGTGTACTATGTATGTGTGTGATTGTTCATTTCTTATTGCTCATTATTGGATAATAATTCTACATTTATATAACACTTGGATTATTTGGAGAAAAGGGATTATAATTATGCTATTATTGATTCACCCCCCCCCTCTCTCAATAATCCAACAATTGGTATAAGAGTGAGGTTCCTTCAGGAAATAGTTTAACCATTGGAAGGAGATCATGGATTATTATGAGAATAGAGTACCAATATGTGTTTAATGGTTAGAATGGTTTTAAGTATGAGATGTGGAGCAGGAGGATGGAAGTATTTTTAGGCACAAGGAAATTATATTTGACTATCAGTTGGGACAGGATATGATAGTTCAAAAAGGGAAAATATTGTAGCCAAGTAGGAATTGAAGAAGAATAAGAAAATAGAAATGGATTTCATCTGGGAAGGATTACCTAAAACGGTAAGATAAAAGGTTGGTAAATGTTCATCAGCCAAGAACTTTGGGATAAGTTACATGACATATATTCTTCACCCATCACAGATTCAGAAAATGACAAAGAAGATGCAAATACAGAACAAGAATAAATGTGCTCATCATAAGACAGATTTAGAAGAGGAAGAGTATGATGAAGCAGAAGTTGATTACAAATAAAAATTGATCAGTGCAATTAAATATCTAAGGAAAGAAAGAGAATAAAACAAGTCATCCAAGAAATAATTGATGAAGCAAAAGAAAAGTGTTCAAGGTTTTGAAAAATATCAGCAGGTCATCAAGAATTTAAGAGCTCAACTAGAAGAGGCTAGAAGAATTGAAGAAACTCTATAATATCAAAAGAAATGTTTAGAAGCCAACATAGTAGCACAAAAGGAATAAGCAGAAAAGAGAGAAAATATACCGATGGATAATCTCAAGGAAAGAACCAATGACTTAAACCAACTTGAGGAAGAGTTTGGTCAAGAAGAGAGAAGACTGGAAGAAGAATAAATTACATTGAAAATCCAACTTGAATAAGCAAAGAGAACAGAAGAGGTCATGAAGTCTCAGATAATAAAGAAAGAAGGAGAGGTTGAGAATATTGAAGAAGAATTTGTCACACTAATAGTCAAAATCGTCAAGCTCAACAAGAACGTTGAAGAGACAGAAACATCCACATCATTTGTAGAGAATGAAGAGAAGCACTCTACATTGCTAGAAAAGAAGAATGAAGAAAATAGAAAGAGTTATGCAGAAATACTCAAAGGAAGGAATCATGGTCAAACAGAATCTAAGAAAACTATTGAAGATACATCTTCAAGAATACCATCCATGTTCAAGCCACAAAGAAGCTTCAATCATGATCATGATCAGTCAAGGAAAAAAATTAGAAGGACTATGCCACAAAGAAGATCGCTCACTCCCAGGTATGAAAAATTATTTTATGGTCATCATTTTTATTGTACTAACTTTGAACATAAGGTTAGATATTTCAGGGATTATAAAAGAAATGTTCAAGCAGACCGTGCCTATGTGGTCACACGTAACATTGAGTGTTACGAATGTCATAACTATGGACACATAGCCAGTGATTGTAGAAGCATGATCGATACTTCCATGAAAGATAATACTGATATAAGATATAAGAAACTATGGATAAGAAAATAGAAAGAACAGGTGAACAAAGACCAGGTACCAAAGATCGCAATATTGGAAATAAAATGAGATGAAGAAAAATATACAGAGAAAAGGAAAGATGTCATATACATAAAGGTTTGGAAAATAATTGAAAGAAAGGACAGGCAGGTAAATAAGGAATAGGTTCAATAGATTGTACTTTCAGGCATTGTAGTGAAAGATGAATCCACAGATAGAAATAAAGAAGTCAGAGATCAGAGAGATAATGAATCTACCAATGAAGATGATGATGAATCTACTAATGAAGATGATGATGAATACACATAAGAGAAGGAATTTGTCAGAGACATTCAACTTAGAGACTCCCAAGTAATATTAATATTAGATAGGGGGAGTCTATGCAATAGTTGTGACAGACCAAAGAGCCATCCTTCGAGCAGCTTGCAGAGTTTGATAAGGCAGATTCAAAGAAATCAGTTAGCAGAAGTATAGTTTGATAGATTAATCAAGACTTCATGATAGTATAGTGATAAATGGGTCAACATTATGGACAATTGCACAAGTAGAGTCTTGGACAGTATGAATAGAGATGGATTCATAAGAACACTTAATAGGTTTGGATAGATATATGATAGTGGATGACATAATGGATTCATAGATTGGTTCAGAGAGTGGTTCAAATAAAAATGAACATTATCATAATGGATGATAATTACACAGGAAATGGCTCGAACAATGCTAATGGATTCCAAATTGACAGATATTTTTTGGACACATGTAGTGCATACATCAATTCATATTCAAAACAAAGTAATGCTCAGAAACAACAATGACAAAACTCCCTACGAATTATGGTAAGAAAGCATAGAAAACAACCTCTACATCAAGATAACTCAAGGTAATATTTTATTAATTGAAATTTGTGTCGATGATATTGTTTTGGAAGTACTAATGACAGGTTAAGCCAGAAATTTGCAAAGGATATGCAGAATGAATTTGAAATGTAATTACTTGGAGGAATATCCTTGTTTTTGGGTCTTCATATATGTAATTGAAACCAAGAAATTTTTATTTCTCAAAATAAGTATATCAGAGAAATGCTAAACAAGTTTGGAATGGAAGATTGCAAACTAGTTACCACTCCTATGCAAATTGATTGCAAGTTGATAAAAGATGATGATTCAAATTCTACATACTTGTAAGGTAGCTAGAGATGTAGTGGGGGGGCCCAGATGGCCCATAGTGATAATAGTGGACTTCATTAAATGTAAGGTGGACTAGGTCAACTATATTATTAAATAAGGTCCATTATGGTAGTTATATATAATAAATGGGTAATTTTAGATATAATAAATGTAAGAGGACTTCCTAGAAGGTTCTACTTCTAGAAGATTCCTCCTCTAGAATGTTTTTAGGTGATGGTAGCACTATATAAAAGGGTTCAAGCAATGTAATGAGACATGAAAAAAAATATTGTGTTTGGAGCTGAAGCTCATTAGGAGGAAGCCCCCTCGAAGAGGCAAGTGACCAGAAGAGGATTCCTTCCATAATAGGATCCATTGTATGGTGTTACCCTACCTCAAAGGTTTGGTAATAATAAAGTGTGGTTTCTTCTATATTTCTTTGTGGATTTATTTTGTATTCAATATTTGTGATGATTATATTTTTATATCTATTCAAGTTCTTAACAAGTGGTATCAGAGCACTTTCCTTGGTAGACATTGTGGGCAAATAGTTTTTATTTTTGCAGAAATTTTTTTTTTTTTCGGAGAAGAAAAAGAGGACCGCGAAATTATAGAAATTTTCAGCATGTTTATATGAAAAAATTGTAGAAACAGGCTGTATATATGAATTTCTTTCATAAAAACACCCAATTTAAAAAAAAAAAATCGTCTGAAATGGAGTCCGGGAAGTTAAAATATTGAAGTTTTAAAATCTGCAATTTTTCAGGGTTTTTTCAGTGGACGGTGGCGCAATTTATCTTTTTCTTGTAGTATATGGAGACCTAATTTGCCTAAATAAATTACATATCTGAGTTTCTCTCACAATTTCACCCAATTTAAAAAAAAAAATCAGCCTAAACGGAGTCCGGAAAGTGAAGTTATGAGCATTTTAAATTCAATAGTTTTTCAAGGTTTTTCCGGAAAAACGCCACGATTTTCTGCAGAAACTTATTGCTCTTTTTTTTTGTTTTTTTCATGATAGATGTGGGACCAAAGAGTACATAGGGTTCTCACATGGCTATTTCCTCTCAAACACTCCAGGTAATTCTTGAAGAATTCAAATCCAAATTGTATGACACATTGGATACTAAATTGCATGACCCTGCAAATGGCCTGAATAATAGTTTCCGTAGTATTTGAGATTCATTGGATAACATACAATAGATATTTATTATGGAAGACATAAGGGATGAATATAATCAATAAATATATGCTTGGTATGATTTTGATGCTGATTGTGATGATTGGTATATGGATAGTTATCATTTCTGGGATGAAAACCACTTTCATATTTTATTTGATGACTCTAATCCACCTTCCGTAGAGATCATCAATATGAAAAATCGAGAGCCAACGATTATTACTAGTGTCGATCCTACATATTCTACAGTGGTATTATTCCTTCTAGATTTTTCTACGACCCTTTTCCACTATGTGGATGAATATTCTTATTTGGATCCACATGACAGGTGTCAGTCTTTGGAGCATCATTTTGAGTTGGTTATTGGGTTCCAAAATCTTCCACGGGGAGTTCACATGAGCACTTGGACATGGGACCTGGGATTACAATGGTGGTTGGACTACTTCAGCATGGTGGCTTTCCTTTCTACATGGGACATTGCTTCTTTAGTCTTCTTCATCATTATGGTCCACAATTATCCATGGGACCCTGGTATATGGTTGTATATCAAGCATTGAGAACAACACTTTCATAAGGGGGATGGAATGTAAGGTAGCTAGAGAGGTAGTGGGGGGGCCCAAAGGGCCCATAGTGATAATAGTGGAGGTCATTCAATGTAAGGTGGACTAGGTCCACTATATTATTAAATAAGGCTCACTATGGTAGTTAGATATAATAAATAGGTAATTAGATATAATAAATGTAAGAGGACTTCCTAGAAGGTTCTACTTCTAGAAGATTCCTCCTCTAGAATGTTCTTAGGTGATGGTAGTACTATATAAAGGGGTTCAAGCAATGTAATGAGACATGAAAATAAATGTTGTGTTTGGAGCTAAAGCTCATTGGGAGGAATCCCCCTCGAAGAGGCAAGTGAACAGAAGATGATCCCTTCCATAATAGGATCCATTGTATGGTGTTACCCTACCTCAAGGGTTTGGTAATAATAAAGTATGGTTTCTTCTATCTTGCTTTGTGGATTTATTGTGTATTCAGTATTTGTGGTGATTATATTTGTAGATCTATTCAGGTTCTTAACAATACTAGAGGCAATTCAGGTCAATGATTGGTAGCTTACTATATGTGACAACATTCAGACCAGATGTAATGCAGGCAGTTGGATAGGTGGAACGATTTCAAGAAACACCAAAAGAATCACATGTATTAGCAGTGAAGAGGATTTTTAGATATCTCAAAGGAACATAAGAGTTTGGATTATGGTATCCAAAAGGAAAGGATCTATCACTTATTGCCTACACAGATGCATATTGGGCAGGTTGTATTGATGATTGACGAAGCACCAGTGGAGTAATGTTCTACTTGGGTGAGTGTTTAGTATCATGGATAAGAAATAAACAATCATCAATATATTTATCTATAGCCAAGACAGAGTATATTGCAGAAGCATCATGTTGTACACAAGTTCTTTGGATGAAAAAAACTCTAATAGATATACAGGTTGAGTATGACGAGCCCATTCCAACCTATTGTGATAATATTGTTCATACTGAGAGGGGAGTGAATTAGTATCAAGTACAATTTAAAAGCCTTTTTCAACTTATACTTAAACCATTCAATTATATCCAATGAGCAATGAACAATAGTATAAGAGTTACACCAATACACCACAATACACCATGCACAATATATGAGAAATCATCAATAGTTTTTGTTCAAGGAAAGTAATGACTTCCAAAGGTAGCTACAGCTTCCAAATCTAGAGGGAGGGATAAAACTCCAAGAGGAAGATACAATCCTCCAATATCAAGAGATATTTGAACTCTCCATCCTTGCCCCTTCCTTCCACCCAAGAATATATGAGAGATAATAAAACTTTACATTAAATCATCACCATCAACCAATCATCACATAGAATCTGATAATGCTTCCTGAGCCTTCTTCAATTTCTACAATTCTTCAATTCTTGGGGTACTCTGATCCTATAGATAATATTACTCAATATATTCTCTAAAACTCCTCCAATTTTCACTCCTTGAATCCTCCCAAAAAAGAGGTTATAGAAAGAATGGTAGACTTTATTCAATTCTGGTCTATTCAGAAGACCCAACTTGTACAACATGTCTCGTGCTCAATATTTAACATCCAATTCTAAAACTCACACAAAGTAAACTATAGTCCATAATATTTCCAATGGAATTGGTCCCGCTTCATTTGGATTCTGTATGAAGAAGTTATGACTTTTTTACCCGTAACACCTGTTTATTGACTAGCTTCAGGACTGGTCACAAACCCTATCTTCCACAGAGTGTATCTCCATAATTATAGAGAATCAAGAGCTGAAATTTTTACCAGAGGTACCTTGATAAGTCTTATAAACACCATAGTGATTTCACCATCTGAACCATTCTATAAAAAAAGTTATAGCAAAAATGGTAATATGACCTAAAAATAACATACCTTAGAACACATCACCAAAAGACTTCATCCTCCCTTGAAATTCAGCCTTCTTTTATTATTATTACCTATGAAATTTGAATTGTATCAAATGAATGTATAATGATGTTTATTTATACCCTTTATGTCACTTCCTTTTAACATTAGGGCTGACCTAACACTTTCTTATTTTGTAGTTCTTTTCTTTAATTATCTTCAAGGCCTACATGTACTTCCTTCTTCAATTCACTTTGTCATCTTCAAAAATTCATTTCTCCTCAACCATGAGGATCCACGTTACGTGCCACATACCACCAGAAACAACATGATGTATACTATCCATCCATGGGTTTTGTATCTACATGTGCATTTTCCTTCATGTCCAAATACCTTCATCAATCTTGCAGTCCAAAACCCATGACTAGGGTTGACATCAATGACAACAATCAATCTTCCAACAATCTCCCCCTTTGTCATTGATGGCAACACTCATGCTCCCCCTATCATCATGATCCCAATTTCTCTCCCCCTTTGACATCAATGGAAAAGGGTATGGATTCTCCCCCTGAGTTTAATGGCAAAATGTAATCTTCTTCTTTGGGGCTACTCCCCCTAAACATGTGCCACTCAATAATACTTCATCCTTATTTTTGGTCTTTGAGACTTTTTCTTCCTTGGAATCCTTTCGTGTGCATTCTGTCTTCTCTCTCTTCTTCATCTCTAGGATGTATATATTGTTCGGTCTTTTTGTTGTAGTTTCAACAAATCTTCCTGAGTTATTTTCTCTAATTTTACATTTTCGGGAGTCAAATGTAAGAGTGTATCCCTGATCACATATTTTGCTAACACTGAGGAGATTATGCTTCAAATATTCAACCAATAGGACTTTTCTGGCTTTTACATTTTCACTTCCAATCTTTACAGTTCATTTTCCAAGTATTTTGGTAGATGAGTCATCTCCAAATGCAACATTTCCACCCTTTTTCTTCAAGCTGACAAATTTTATTTGATATATGATCATATGAGATGATCACCCACTGTCTATGAATCATTCATCTTCTTCTTTTCATTCTTTAGCGACTAATTCTACTCTAAAATTTTCATTGTGTGGAATTTCTTTCCTTTTCCATGTTGAAGTTGGTATGCAGACATTTGGCATATGATTATCTTCCTTCATCTCTCTACAATCTTGTGCTTTGTGACCAAGATTATTGCACTTGTAACATAAAATATTTTGATCCATTAATGGGTCAAATGGATTATAATTTATGTTGAAAGGTCTACGGACATTTTCATGTATACTATTTTCACCATTCATATAGCTTGCATAGTTATTCATTTCATTGATTCTACAATTGATTGCCTTATGTCAAAAATTTCCACAAGATAACAATGTCCAAGAAAGAAATTTTGATACCTAGCCATAAGTGATCTTCTTTGTGGTGTGGTCCATCTAGGTTCATGATCTATTCTTCTGTAGTTTCCCTCATAATGATTGCTTTCATACCTGATGGGAGAGGATCTTCTTGATGTCTCATTCTTTCTGAGTTCTAGTTTTATATCTTGTTGTTCAACTCGTTCTAGAGTGTTGGTTTCATCATTTTCAACTTCCTTCTCTTTTTTTGTTCTCTTCAAACTGTCATTGTATCCTAGTCCTGTCTTGTCGTTTGGAGATCTTTGACTGCTAAGGATATCATTTAATTTTTCAATGTTTTTTTTGAACTTATTCAACTTTTTTGTTGTCAATAGTAGCTCCCCTTTTGTGTGATCCAATTCTACTTTCAATTTCTCATAATCTTCTAATTGTTCCTTCAAGCTATTAACGGTCTTTTCAAGTTTGTAATTCTCTTCTTCACAACTACTCAATTCACCTCTTAGTATTATGTTTGTGTTTCTAAGCTTGCTATTTTTAGTTTCAACATGCTTCAACTTTTCAAGATTCTCATCTTCTTGTTCACTCTCTGCATTGTCTTTGTATCCCCAAAAGGAATCAAGGTTGGTTTCTTCATCTGAATCTTCTTCACAAATGATTTATTCTTCTTTAGAATTCTTATGATCATCATCCTAGATTTCTTGGGTTTTGAAGAGGACTTTTCCTCTATCATTATCTTCTTCATAACTCTCATCTAAGGAGATGTCATCATCCTTGGAGTAGAATCTCTTTTTATTGTTGAGACTTCTCTTTTTATAGTAACAATTTTCAACAATATGTCATATTCTACCACAATTAAAGCATTTGAGAGGAGTCTTACCTTTGTATCTTCCACTTCATTTTTGGAACCTTCTTACGAAATTTTCTACTTCATCATCAAGGTTGTTATCCTTGTCTTTTGTCTTATTTATGGATTTAAAGGCTGCTTCATTGTTTGTCTAGTCACTTTTTGTACATGTTCTCATTTCATATGCCATAAGAGTCCCATGTAATTCATCCATTGTCATTTTGGTCAAGTCCCTAGTTTCTTCAATGGTGGAGACCTTAGCATCATACTTCAAGACAAGTGATCTCAACACTTTTTGTACAACCAACAATTCATTGATCTCTTCACCTAATCCTATGATAGCATTAACAACTTCATCAACTCTAAGAAGATAGGTTGCAATATCTTCCTTTTCATTCATCTTCAAATTTTCAAATTCTACTCTATGTCATTGAAGCTTGACCTGCTTAACTTTTGGATCACCTTCATAGATATTCTTGAGTTTGTCCCATACCTCTTTAGCAGTGTTGCATCCCATCACTTTGCCAGCAATGGTTGGTGTCAATGCTACTAGAATAACATGTCTGGCTTTTGAATTACAACTCATAAGATTCTTCTCATTTGGATCGGTTGGAGCATTATTTAGGATTACATAGCCATTCACAACTGAGTACCAAATGTCTACTCCCAAAGCCGTTAGGTAAGTTCTCACTCTTTCACTCCAGTATGCATAATTTATTCCATCAAATTTTTGAATCCCATTTGAAATGTGCTCATGGTCATCCATCTCTGCTCGGGATTTTCCTTCCAGTGGTTAAATTGTTCTGAAGGCAACCTGCTCTGATACCAATTGTTGATACTGAGAGTGGGGTGAATCAGTATCAAGTACAATTTAAAAACCTTTTCAACTTATAATTAAACCATTCAATTATATCCAATGAGCAATCAACACTAGTATAAGAGTTACACCAATACACCACAATACACCATGCACAATTTATGAGAAATAATCAACAGTGTTTGTTCAAGGGAAGTAATGACTTCCAAAGGTAGCTATAGCTTCAAAATGTAGAGGGAGGGATAAAACTCCAAGAGGAAGATACAATCCTCCAATATCAAGAGATATTTGAACTCTCCATCCTTACCCCTTCCTTCCACCCAAGAATATATGAGAGATAATAAAACTTTACATTAAATCATCACCATCAACCAATCATCACATAGAACCTGATAATGTTTCCTGAGACTTCTTCAATTTCTGCAATTCTTCAATTCTTGGAGTACTTTGATCTTGTAGATAATATTACTCAATGTATTCTCTAAAACTCCTCCAATTTTCACTCCTTGAATCCTCCCCAAAAAGAGGTTATAGAAAGAATGGTAGACTTTATTCAATTATGGTCTATTCAGAAGACCCAACTTGTACAGCATGCCCCATGCTCAATATTTAACAT
>JASDQU010014755.1:104827-115378 GCA_032191745.1 Picea mariana | reverse complement strand
TGTGTTTCTAAGCTTGTTGTTTTCAGTTTCAACATGCTTCAACTTTTCAAGATTGTCATCTTCTTGTTCACTCTCTACGTTGTCTTTGTATCCCCAAAAGGAATCAAGATTGGTTTCTTCATATGAATCTTCTTCAGAAATGATTTCTTCTTCCTTAGAACTCTTGTGATCATCATCCTGGGTTTCTTGGGTTATGAAGAGGACTTATCCTCCATCATTATCTTCTTCATAACTCTCATCTAAGGAGATGTCATCATCCTTGGAGTAGAATATCTTTTATTGTCGAGACTTCTCTTTTTATAGTAGCATTTTTTAGAAATATGTCCTATTCTACCACAATTAAAGCATTTGAGAGGAGACTTGCCTTTGTATCTGCCAGTTCCCTTCTGAAGCCTTCTTAAAAAATTTGTTATTTCTTCATCAAGGTCATTATCCTTTTCTTTTTTCTTCTTTATGGCTTTAAATGATTCTTCATTGTTTGACTCGTCACTTTTTGTACTTGTTCTCATTTCATATGCTATAAGAGACCCATGTAATTCATCCATTTTCATTTTGGTCAAGTCCCTAGTTTCTTCAATGGCGGAGAGCTTAGCATCATACTTCAAGAGAAGTGATCTCAACACTTTTTGTACAACCAAGGATTCATNAAGAAAATAGGTTGCAATATCTTCCTTTTCATCCATCTTCAAATTTTTAAATTCTGCTCTATGTCATTGAAGCTTGACTTGCTTAACTTTTGGATCACCTTCATAGATACTCTTGAGTTTTTCCCATACCTCTTTAGTAGTGTTGCAACCCATCACTTTGCTATCAATGATTGGTACTAATGCTCCTAGAATAATATGTCTGGCTTTTGAATTACAACTCATAAGCTTCTTCTCATTTGGATGGGTTGGAACATTCATTGGGATTACATAGCCATTTACAAATGAGTACCATATGTCTACTCCCAAATATGTTAGGTAAGTTTTCACTCTATCACTCCAGTATGCATAATTGATTCCATAAAATCATTGAATCCCATTCAGAATGTTCTCATGGTCATCCATCGTTGTTCAGGATTTTCCTTCCAGTGGTTAAATTGTTCTGAAGGCAACTAGCTCTGATACCAATTGTTTGAAATACTAAGAGGGGGTTGAATCAGTATTTAGAGAAATTAGTATTTTTTAACTTGTACTTTAATCAAATCATGTATTCAATTTACATCCAATCAACAATGAAGACTATCCAATTAATAATGAAGAATAGTATAGAGATACACCAATACACCCTACACAGTATATAAGAAGTAATCATGTATTATTATTCAAAGGAAGTAATGACTTCCAAAGGTAGCTACAACTTCCAAATATAAAGGGAGGGATAAACCTCCAAAAGGAAGATACAATCCTCCAATATCAAGAGAGGGTTGAAATCTCAATATTTTCCCCTTCCTTCCACCCAATAATATATGAGAGATAATAAAACTTTACATTAAATTATCACCATCAACCAACCATCACATAGAACTTGGTAATGCTTCCTGAGACTTCTTCAACTTCTGTAATTCTTCACTTCTTAGAATACTATGATCCTGTATATAATATTACTCAAATTATTCTTTGAAACTACTCCAATTTTCACTCCTTGAATCCTCCCAGAAAAGGAGTTATGGAGAAAATGGTAAACCTTATCCAGTTCTGGTTTATTCAGGAGAGAGAACTTGTACAACATCCCCCGTGCTCAATATTTAACATCTGATTATGAAATTCGTGCACAAGAAACCAAATCCCGTACTATTTCCAATGAAACTGGTCTTACTTCATTTGCATTCTCTATGAATAATTTATGATTGTTTTACCCAGAACACCTGTTTATGATTAGCTTCAGGACTAGTCAAAAACCTTGTCTTCCAAAGCGTGTATCTCCAAAATTATAGCGAATAAAGAGCTGAATTTTTTACCACAGGTACCTAGATATGTCTTCTCAATAGCTTCTAAATTTCACCATATGAGTCATTCTAGAAACAAATTTATAGAGAAAATTTTAAGATGAACTATATATAACATACCTTAGAACACATCACCAAAATACGTCATCCTCCCTTGAAATTCGGCCTTCTTTACTTCAGATTTCCTCAGAAATTCGACTTATATCTCCTTGTTCATTAATAAACTTGTGTCTTGAAAAATGAATGTATAATGAGATGTATTTATACCCTTTTTGTCACTTCCTTTTAACATTAGGGTCGACATGTAGTTTATGCTTCAATTCACATTTTCATCTTCAAAAATTCATTTCTCCTCAATCATGAGGATCCACGTTACGTGCCACATACCACCGGAAGAGACATGACTTATAATATCCATCCATGGGTTTTGTATTTGCATGTGTAATTTCCTTTATTTCTATCTACTTCGATCAACTGTGGGGTCCAAAATCCAATGGCTAGGGTTGACATCAATGACTACAACCAATGACTAGGGTTGACATCAATGACTACAACCAATGACTAGGGTTGAAATCAATGAAAAAAACCAACCTTCCAACATAGTCATCAATAAAAGACACGTAGTATATATACCCACTGATGGAGGTTGATGGAATTGGGCCACATACATCTTAGTGAATGAGCTTTAGGAATCCTTCTGCTTTGTTGTCTTTCTTTGAGAAAGGGTTATTGATGTTCTTTGCTTGTGCACATTCGTTACACACGCCTTCATGGTCAACCTTGAATTCTGGTATACCTATGACTTCCTTGCTTACATATGGTAATGCCTTGTAGTTAATGTGAGATAATATTCTATGCCAAACTTCACATGGATTCTCAATGGAATGAATCAAGGTTGCTTCTAAGTGACCTTTTAGCTTATACAATCCACCTTCTTCTTTTCCAATAACAATTGCTTCTTCCATGGTTTTTCCTTTGGACCACATAAGAACTTCTCCATCTATGAATGCAACTCTGAAGCCTTTCTCATCTAAAGCCGAGATAGAAAGTAACTTCTTTGTCAAACTTGGTACATATAGTACATCCTTCATATTCATTGGGGTTCCTTAATCAAGCTTGTAATTTGATTCTCCTACTCCTTTGATAGGGTATTGATGATCGTCTCCAAGTGTAACTTTATGGGGAAAGTTCTTTTCTGTAAGGTAAGAGAGAATGTCTCTTTGACCTGTCATGTGCTTGGGAGCACCACTATCTATGAGCCAAGTGTTCTCACTAGGTGACATTGATCCTGAGAGGGTAGAAATTAAGACATAATCTTAAATCTGTTATTTTATCAGCTTTGTGGGTGGATCTTCATCTTCAACTATGTGGGAATGGTGCCTCTTGTTTCTCTTTTTATATTCTTCTCTTCTAGCTGGAAAATTCTTAGCAATATGTCCCATCTTGTCACAATGGTAACATTGGTAGGATGAGAAATATTTTTCTCTTCTTTGACCTTTCTGAAACTTTTGGAATCTCCTTGGACGATGAGATTCTTTATGTATGAATTTGTTTGGGGGGTGAGACTCCTTATGTTGATAAGTTTCTTTCTGGAAGTAAGACCTCTTTATTTCCCATTTAGTATGAGAATCTAAGGCTTGATATTCATCTCTTGATAGTATTGCTTCTCGGTTAGCCACTCTTGCTTCTTCTTGAACACATTCTTCCCAAAGACTGTCAAAGTGTAGTTTCTCCTTTTTGGCACAAATAGTTTGGATGAATNGTGTGATATTCTAGATAAATACTCTTGAACTATTTCTCCTTTATGCATCCTTGTACTTTTGAGTTTCGTTTTAGATTCATCTTCCGGTTGATGTTCTTTCCTTCATACATCCTGGTTAGGGCATCAAAAATTTATTTTGGAGTCTTCTTTGAAGCCACTTGAGGAATCAAGTGATCTTTAATAGAATCTGCAATGATTATTTTGGCCCTAACTATGTCCTTTTGGTGTTTTTCTTTAGCCGCAACATCGGTAGGTTCTGGTACATCTTCTTTAATGAATATTGCTAGGTCATTCTCTTCAAGAATGAGTGAAATCCTATACTTCCAGGCACAAAAGTTTTCCACACCTTCTATCTTGTCAACAAGCTTAGTACTTGCAGACATCTTTACCTGGAGCTAGGAAAATGACCAAAAATTGAAAATGCTCAGAATTTAATTTTGAACTTACCAAGAGGTTCACTTGACTGAGGTGAGTATCCTAGTGCAGTTACATTTCAGAAAACCCAAATGTTTCCCCTTCAAATTGGACCAACGGATTTTTGGACTGGTACTTCTGGTACTGGTTTTGGTTTTCTAGTACCAGTGAAAACTAGGGTTTCACTTTCCGGGAGTTCTATCCACTAAAAAAGTGTGCTGAGGTTACCAAAGGGTTCTCTAGGATAGGGCACACTTCCTTGATGAGTTTTAGGCTGAAATTATTCTTCAATAGAAAACCCTAATTTTCTTGTATGACAACAGTGACGTTTTTGCAAGTATCTAGTGAAAGATGCTCTCTTCAGGTTAGCTTTGAAACCATGTTAAGGTTTAAGCTATTATTAGGTTTCTTTTCAATTTACTAGATAGACATAGCATATATAAGATCATCGAGAGAAACATAATCACAAGATACACAATATTTATCTTGGGAAACCCTCATGGGGGAGAAAACAAACGCAAAAAATTCCTTAATATAGATAGCCAACACAATGCCAAGACAATAAACCAAAACACTAGAGAATATCCAACACTAAGCAATGCACCTCTCTCTTCCTTCTTATCCCAACTGCAACTACCAAAATTGTGCACTGGAGGAGCGAATGAGTGAGTGAGATAATGAGGTGTTGGCTTCCTTTATTTATACAAACTAACAGGTGTTGAAAATGTGTCTCTTCACTGGGCAGGGCTGACTTGTCTTCTTAGTGGCTAAAACCACTTTAATTAGCCTGGGGGGCAACTTCTCAATTTGCATATTATATTTAGGGTTTGACCAATTCACAAAAGGGGATTTGGTCAATTATAATGGCCGACATGATCAATCCACAAAAGGGGATTGATCTAATGAATAATAACTCAATAATAAATAGAATACTCTTTGCAGTTACAATATTTCAACAGAGGAGAGGGATGAGATCATTTCCTTCATGCATCGATGAAAGATATAGATTCAGAAATCTCATACGAATGTAATTACTGCACTAAAATCTTAGTAGGGGGGTCTTGTTCCCTTGCGTCCTCCTCTTCCATCTCCTCTGCTTCCTCTTCTGCTTCTTTTGATTCCTATGTCAATTCCTCTTCTTCCTATTTTTCCTCCTCTGATGGATCCAAAGGGATTGGTTCCATAGGAGGATCCTTACTTGTTTCCACTGGAGTCCCTTTATGTTCCTAGAGTGTAGCTTGCATTGGATCTACTTATGTTCCCTTTGTTAACATATTTGTTGCTTTTACTTGGACCTCGGATGCTACTACCCCATCTTTAGGCTTTGATTGGATTATAGTTGTGTCTGCCTCTGCACTATCCTAGCCCACTTCCTCTGAAACTTCAAGAACCTCATATTTATTGATGTCCATAATGGATGGATTTTTTTTATTTATCTTTGAATTTTGCATCACCTTGGGATGCTTCTTTTTCCTCTTGTTTCAGACTGGCTTGAAAGGATTTTGTTCTTGATTACTAGTGGAATTCATATTCTTCTTTTGGGAAGACTTGTTTTCTTGGGTGTTTGGACAATTCCTAGCAAAGTGTCTACACTTGTGACATGAATTAACATAATTTTGTCATTATCAATCCAGGGTTTGTAAGTGGCTCCAATTGTCCATGTTAATTCATATTTTCTATGGGAGGCTCTTATCCAAGTCCACTTCCATACAAATTCTAGGACACAATTACAAATTGCCTTATGGTTCTACACTATCAATGAAAAAAACCCAACTTGTTCTCTATCTCTTTGAGAGGAATATCATCCTAGAACATAAGAAAAAGATGGGGTAGTGATATCTTCTTTTGGGTTGAAATCAAGAGACCATTAGGATAAATGAAAACCCCTAGATCTCATAAAATTAAGGTCCTTAGTGGAAGATCAAGTCTCGATTTTCCTTGCTACAAAATAGAAAAACAAAAAAAACTCTTCCTAAAGAATACAAAATTACCCATCCTTAGAGTTTCAAAGCCCATTGTTATGCTACCCATAATTCTATGGATCTTGGATTGGGCCACATGAACATGAACTTTCCCACTAAAGCCTTTTCATGGAGGATAAGGGATTTTTCCCTCAAAATTGGAATGGACAGATCCAAGTGAGGGATGACATCCATCCTTTTGACAAATTTATTCGGCACTAAGTGGGCTCCATTAGTTGGCTTCAGATTGCAAACCAACAATTTAAGGGCCTCAAAATTTTGCAAGAAGATTGTCTCCCATTGCCATAGCTTAGCCACAATAAAAATATTGGGTCAAGTTTGAATTATGTGGAGTTTGGGTGTGGATCTTCTCCAACAAAGTCATAGAGAGCAACAAAAACAACTAGGAACCTAGCTACAAGAGAGGCTTCCTATCTTACTATTTTAGGAACCTAGTTGCAAAATAGTGCTAGTGCATTTAGGAGTCCAACTATAGTTTTGCTTGTCACTTAAACAAGGAAAAGTTTGGGGGTTAAATTTCGTTTATGAGTTAATTTTCCATGTTTCTTTCCAAAAAAAAATCTCCAAATTTTCTTTTTTAAAAAAAGTAATTTATCTATATGATAACATTATATTATTTTATATATCACATCTTTAAAAATTTCAATATTTTTATAAAAATATCACTAAACATTTTATATTATTATTTTGAAAATTAATAAGATTAATCAAAGTTTACCCTATAAAATAAATGTGGATCTTTAAAATTTTCTACACATTTAAATCAAAATCAATCAATTTATAAAAATTAAATATATTTTTATAAAATGCATTTAAAAAACCACACTAAACTAAAAAATTAAAAAATCACACTTAACAAAAAAAAAATTAGGTTTCCTTATTAACTTCCAACATTATGACTAAAATGTCAATGTCAAGGTGGAGTGTGGCCAAATGATAATCTAAGCATGTGGAGGGCTTAGGGATTTACAAGGTTTTGTTGTTTAACATTGTGAAATAGCTTTTGTGAAACATTCTTCTATAAGCAAGGACTTTAATAAATATTAATTGTGATAAACTTAGGCTGGAGAGCAAAGGGATGGATGCAAATTTTTTATAACAAGACTCACACATCCTTTAAGTAAGTTTAAATTTACACTTATCGAAATTATGCTTTAAGTTCACAGTTACCATTACTTTTAAATTTATTTATTTATTCTTAAATATTTATGATAATGAAATTAATATTTTAATTTCAAACAACCATGAAAAGGTGACATCTTTTACTTCGTTAGCATGGATGATTTTAGGGGCTAAATTTCGCTCATGGGCTAATTTTCCATGCTTTTTCCAAAAATGAGATTCGCTATTTTAAAAATGATTCACCCAAATTCTATAGGATAAAATTATTTTAACTTAAAAATCGCCAAAATCTTATAAAAACTATATAAAATCTTTAGAAATTTGAATATTTTTACAAATATATCGCCAAACATTTATGGTTGGCATATGAAGGATTAGTAAGATTCGCCAAGATTTCTACATTTTAAAATAAATTTCCATCCTTAAAATCACCCTTGTTCATTAGTCCTTCCTGAAGTAAGGGAAGGTTAACTTCAGCAAGTAAACTTAACTTCTAGAAGTATTGAATAGTTCCTCTGTAATTCAAAGAAAATCAAATCTTTGGTTGGATTCATAAGGGAAGGTTAACTTCAGCAACTAAGCTTAACTTCTAGAAGCATTGAATAGTTCCTGTGTAATTCTCCGGTTGGATTCATAAGGTTAACTTCAACTACAATTAAGCCTAACTTCTAGAAGTATCGAATGATCCCTATGCAATTCATTGTTCTTGTCATGCCCATATTCCTAGTACATGTCTACTTCGCTTAACAACTTCTGTGATTGTTGAAATTGTCGCGTTCATTCACGCGCAATTGGATGTATATGAATGCTTAACAATCAAGTGCATTTGGATGTATATGGATGGCATGTTTACGCATAAAATGGATTATGATTATGATCATTATCACAATTATATTAATTATTTTGATTTTTAATATATATATATATATATATATATTTCAAATATATATTTTTATGTTTTTTTTGGATATTTGAAAATTAAATTTAATATATTTGTAAACATAATATCAGCAAGAAGCTGGAAATCTTTTTGTAAACATAATAATTGTAAACAAGGCTGGTATCACAAAAATATCATCAAGAAGCTGGAAATCTTCACCACAAGGTTGGCATCACCACTACTCCCCCTTTCAATGGAGGTCCTTTCGGACTACACCAAGCTTATCTCAAAAGTGCTCAAACTTTACACAAGACAGAGGCTTGGTCAACACATCTGCAACTTTTTCATCCATGCTAACATACTGGAGCTTTATGGCTCCTCTCTACACCATATCACAGATGTAATGATATCGGATTTCTATGTGTGTTGACTTGTCATGGAACACAGGGTTCTATGTCATCTTTATGCAACTCTGGTTATCACATATAATATTTGACTCAAGGTGTTCACAACAAAACATATATTTGTCCCAGTGTTCGTCAAATACATCAATGATCCAATGATCTGTCTGTGCAACATAACATCAAACAATTTTGATGAAGTGTCAACCATGAGCTTCAACTTTGTTTCCATGGGTGTATTCATGGATTTTCACTCCAACATATCAAACCTCTTCAGTATTTCAACTGCATATTTCCCTTGGTTAAGGAATATCTTCTATGGGTTTTGCTAGACCTCAAGACCTAAGAAATAATGCATTAGGCCAAGGTCTTACATCTCAAATTCTGTAATGAGCTTCTTCTTACACTCAATGATGAGATTTTCTTCTCCAATTAGAAATAATTCGTCCACATACAACATCAATATAACAGGCTCATCATTCATAACCTTGAAGTAAAGGTTAGAATCTGCTTTACTCTTGGTAAAGCCCAAGATCATCATTAAATTGTCAATTCTTCCATACCAAGCTCTAGGAGCTTGTTTCAATCCGTAGAGAGCCTTATTTAATCTGCATACATGAGTCTTTCTGTCTTCAACTTCAAACCCTTGGCATTGTTATATAAACACTTCCTCTTCTATGACACCATTTAAGAAACTTGTTTTCATGTCCATCTAGTGTAACTTCCATTTCATCTTAGTTGTAAGGGCTATGATGGTTCTAATTGAAGTGTATCTGGCTACATGAGAAAACATCTCTTTAGAGTCAATGCCTTCCTTTTGACAAAATCCATGAGCAACAAATCTTGCTTTATATTTCTCAATACTTCCATCAACAACATGTTCTATCTTGTATAGCCCTTTGGAAGATACCATATCCTTGTTCTTTGGTTTTGGAACTATTTCCCATACATCATTCTTTATAATGGATTGGTATTCTTTTGTCATGGCATCTGGCCATTCTTTCTTCTGAATTGATTCTTCAAAGCAAGTAGGCTCCTTCTCTAATAGATCACACCTCAAAGCCATATAACTAGAGAATGGATTGGGTTTCTTAACTTGTCTCATGGTTTCTTCGGGGGCACCATACTTTTGTCCATCTTGGATAAGTTCCCTTTCCTAGGTTGTCTTTCTCTTGTGAGAGATCATCATTTGGGAGGTTCTTTAGATTCTATTATGTCATGACCTTCTAGAATCTCCTCATCAGGGGAAGTTATGACTTCCCTCACTAGTTTTGCAACTCTGGGAGCCACAAGTTATTCTTCATATACTTCTTCAAGCTTGCATCTTCTTGAATTATTGAGTGTTGCATATTCATCAAAGGTTACATCTCTGTTGATCTCAATATGATGGTACCCTGGTATGTATATTCTGAAGGCCTTGGAGACCTCACAGTATCCAAAAAATATTCCTTTCTTTCCTTAAGGGTCCATCTTGGTTCTCTTCTCTTTTGGAACGTGTTCAAATATGGGACAACCAAATATTTTGAGATGGCTTACTTCTGGTTTCTTTCCAGAGAACATCTCTTCATGGGTCTTGAACCCAAGTGCACTATGGGATAATATGTTATGTACATATACTGATGTTCTTGTTGCTTCTTCCCATAAGTGCATTGGAAGATCTTGATCATGGATCATGGTCTTCACTGCTTCCATTAAAGTTTTGTTCTTTCTTTCTACTACACCATTTTGTTGAGGATTGTAGGGAGTGGTGAGCTCCCTCTTGATCCCAACATCTTTACAAAAATTTACAAACTCTTTTGAGGTGTATTCTCCTCCATTATCTGACCTAAGTATCTTGATATTTCTTTTAGATAGATTCTCTATCAAGGCTTTGAATTCCTTGAATTTACCGAACACTTCATCTTTTGATTTCAAAAAGTAAACCCAGCTTTTGCAAGAATAGTCTATTCGAAATACTGAGAGGGGGGTGAATCAATATTTAGAGAAATTAGTATTTTTGAACTTGTACTTCAATCAGATCATGTATTCAATTTATATCCAATCAGTAATGAAGATTATTC